>QRAM01000576.1:20781-43964 GCA_013436055.1 Halocynthia roretzi | reverse complement strand
ACACACACACACACACACACACACACACTGTTTCTCCTTCAATTATGAGATTTCATATGCACTTTAAGCAGTTACTGAACCCTTTAATAGCGCGAAATTTTACCAAACAAACCCTTACAGCTCGCGAAACAATTCCCGCCTCACTATATACGACGCATAAATAAATTTTTGTTAACTTAAATGAATTGATGCAATATTCTCAGAGAATTCTTTTTCATGTCTTATGTTGCATGTGTGAGTCATTTGAAATTCATTCAAAAGCGTTTATAGATCTACTGATCTATCTACTGATCTGAAATATTCACTAGCACAAAACGCTCGTGACGTTACCGCTACGAAATAAGCACGTGAATCAAGCGAATGCAGACTGCGCTTGGTGAGTAAAGCGCGGTAAATTGAGCATGTGCTCTTTATTTCTTTTCTCTCTCTTTCGATACAAATCGATGAGTCCGCTAGAAACGCTATTAATTGACTCCCTTTACCTTGCCATTGTGTATGACGATAGCTCGTTGTGTGAATCTGTACTCGTCGTATGAAACAAAAATAATCCCAAATGGCGGCTCGTAGAGCGAGTTTCTCGTCTTATAAGTCGCTCGTAGTATGAGGATCCACTACACACATTCGTATAAGAGAAACGAAATCACTCTTGCGAAAACAATTGAATCCCTAGCACAATTCTACTTATTTAACACAATTTGATATTTCCATGGTCACGTCTGAATGCCCTTTAACGGCTCCGCCATATATATATGTGAAAGTGAATTTTAGAGTCAAGTTCCCTTCATAGGTGAAGGTTTCAAGAATAGTTTAGTGACATGGTACTAAATATCATGCGTTATATGTGCAAACAAATATTTTTTAGTATACGATAATTCAGGAAAATGCCGTTGCAAGCATTGATAGTGATCTGGATCTTTTCTCCAATTTTACCAATTTTAGGTAGCAAATCAGGATGACTTCGAAAGCCAAGTCAGTTGCTCGGAAGCTCGTGCTGGTTGGTGTAATTTTATTATATTTCGGCATCTATCATTCACCAAGTACTTTTTACGACTCAAGTAAGTTCACTGTAAATAAGGATCATTCACCAAATACTTCTTACGATGCAAGTAGCTTCACTGTGACTGAGGATCATTCACTAAAAACTTCTTACGACTTAAGTAGGATCAGTGTGACTGAAGGTGAATTCCTGAAAAAATTCAGTTTGAATGTTAATACTTACCCGTGTCGCACTTTTAATGTTATATTTTTTTCAGACGGTTACAGACCTAAAATTCTGATATGGGCCAAGCAGTATCGCGTTATCAACTGGAAGATGCTTGATTTACCCAACGGCGAGAGGGCATGCGATATTACATGGGATCGTACGAATATCTCGCAGAGCGATGCTGTTCTGTTTTTCATGAAGAGCTGTTCGTCAAAAGACCTTCCTCCTGCAAGTTCGAGGTTACCTGTAAATACGAATCGTAGAAATGTTTTTAAACTTTAAGTTAAATCCACATGGGAAATTTATTCAAGGCCCTAGTTATGCCTATTTCCTATATTATACTTTCCAATATAAATACTTTCAACAGAATATATATTTTTTTACCCGCTTCAATTCCATTTTTTGTTGTCTTGACAATCCTTCATATTTAAGGTACAAATTCTTTACCCTGTATGAAATTGAAATTAAGAACCTATAAGTAAACGATAGATGATCCCAGCGGCCTCGCATTAACGCAAAACAAGAATGTATAGCTAGACTGCACCTTATCGCAGTGGGTATACCAATTGCTGAATTCGAGAAATTCTGCAAGGGTAAATTTAAGCGTTTCGATGTAGGGAGACGCCCGTGGGCAAGTAATTTGGGTGTGAAAGAAAAATAACTTTTTCTCGAAATTCAAAGTAATATATATTACTTCTGTTTCAAAGCTGCATGAGATTCTAACCGTTAACTACAGAACAGGGAAATTGAAACTTCTTTCTTATTGGTGTGAAACTTGAAGTTTATACTTTTGTTCCAAATCGAATAGTCGAGTACATTAAAGCCTGGCATTTAAAGAAATAATTAAATTAAACCTGATAAAATCGACTTGATTCAAGCTAAGGAAACTTTCGCATGTCGCAGATACCAGGTGCAGGATTTTAAGCACCAGTGAGAAATTGTATAGGAATACTAACCATAAGATATACATACCAGTAAGAAAATGTCGCTGTAAGAAAAAGTTCCAAAATTCTATAATCTATAGTGACCGGCTACACTCTTATTTTTGAAATAAAAGTCTTAGCATGCTCACGTTACTTGATTAACGGTGGCTGCTAAAATATAATCACACGCCGGCATTCGCCTAAAATTTCCTCGTATTCAAAATCGTGCAACTTGTATTCTCACTGTGACAATTGTTATTGTTTAAACGCAAAAATACACTCACTTCCCTCTTGCCTAGTAAGTATCTATTCTGGCGAAAACAGCAGCCCCCTATAAATATTACTTTATTCTATTCAAAGAAGTCGAGACCAAGTATATGTGTGGTGGTCAGAAGAATCTCCATGGATGGTACGAAATCATTATCACTATGAACTCAAAGATTTAGGTAATTTCTTCAACTGGACAATGACGTATCGCACTGACTCCGACGTGCTCTCATTGTATATGCCTGTGTCAGCAATGGACTATATATTCCACAAAATAAATAGGTATTTTCATATATTATATTACATGAAATAAGGTAGTAATTGGGATCTGCTTAAGGCCAAGTTAATACTCTGTTGGATAGACATTATATTGTAAAGTTAATACAACAGCTAAAATAACAATTCTGTTTTAATAAGTGAAATACATTCTGCATTTGTAGCATTTACTATAGGACAGTTTAACCTAACTACAGTCTTATGACGATGAGATAAATTTAATTTATTGCATGGGCATTCAAATTTTTTAAAAATCCATGAGAAAACCTTGCAAGAACAATTTCAAGCCATAGTAATTGCTAACCGGATTTATTCTTGATCATGAACCTTCTTAATTGAAATTGGTATATTTCCCGTTCTTGTCCCTTAAAAATGGTTCAACCCTAACCCCAAATATCCGGACTCCGCGGACCTGGGGCATTCCGAATTTCCGATCTTTCCGTTATTCTCTTACCAAGGCATCTAAATACGTAAATAATTAGGCATAAACATTTTAAAATTAAAAACATAAAGAATCCGCTAATGCTCGGATTGGTCGCCACACGATGTGATTGATATTAACACGATATAACATCCTTGCACATTGCCAAAGAGTGTTGGCTGTACGTAACTAACATATAGCAGGAGAACTATACGACAAGTCACTATCATGTAGTTTATCAACTATTATCGCTCGTGGGTCGATCGTAAGGGAATAAGTTATCGTTTTCAAGTAATAAACTCATTCAATTATAATATACCACGCGCACGAATACGCCACGCGGCCTGAAAGAGTAGCGCCGGTCTAGTGAGAACAAAACTCGCGTGCGCAAACTATGAAAATAGCACCGGGAATCTGAAAAAGACGCAGCGTTGCCTCTGTGTCTCGATACATGTTTGCTATTGCCGGCTATCTCTGTAACGCACCTGCCTGCGTCAGTAATAGTTCGTTAACTCTTTGACTTCATCTAGCGGACAACTATGAAAATAGCTGGAACAAAATCTTAGTAGTCGTGATGAAATTCCTGTCACAGACCTGCTTGGGAATTGAGATTTAATATAACTACTGAACAATGCAAAGCAGTTTTGTATTAGACAGCTAATACACCAGCTTCTTTGTAGTTAATGCCAATCACCGATCATCTTGATTCAGAACTGAAGACATCAGCAAGCAGAATCGCTTAGCTGTTAACTCAGTGATGTCCGATACCCAGTTCAAGTCTGAATCAGACAGGCTGATGTTGAGAAAAAATAAACTTATTTCTTGGATTGTGAGCGATTGTCACGCTACTAAAGGAGCATCGAAGCGTAGAACTGTTGTGGAGAATTTAAGAGGTGAGTTTCTTCATTGCTATTGCCATTTTCGCACTGCATCTGTCGTCTACACGTGGTTGTGGTACAGGGTTAATATGGGACAGGTATGAAAATTCTAATAACTCTCCTAAAGTAACAAAAAGCAAACAAGTCATCAGTATTTGTTTTTATAATTGGTTCTTGCCAACAGCTCAAGTTTCGTACTACATATGTGCGCCATCTATATAGAAAATGAAGGGCTAATTGCTGACCAATTTAAAAGTTGTATTTCTCTCCTTACACAGGACTTTTACGAATAGACGAATTTGGAAAATGTGTTGGGAAGAGTATACCTTACAATAATACCATTCTTTTCGAAAAACTAGCACCTTACAAGTTCTATCTTGCTTTCGAAAATGCCATCCACTGTAAAGACTACATCACAGAAAAGGTGTTCTACAATTGTTTAATAGCTGGAGTTGTACCTATCATTTTCGGTCCACTCAGACGTGACGTGGAAAAACTCTTGCCTCCGCGGTCGTTCATACACATTGACGATTTTCCCAATTATACAGAACTACAAATGTATCTGAACTACTTGAATTCGAATGATACCGCTTACAGAGAGTATTTCAGCTGGTGGAAGACTCCGGGCGCTCAACTATATCCGCGCTACGGTTTTAATTATGGATCGGACCCGACCGAAGGTATCGTGTTTACGAAGGACAGGACTCGCTTATGGAACTATGCAGTTCAGGATAACGACGATGATTATGCAAGGTTTGGATTCTATCACTTGTGTAGAAAATTGAGGAACATGGACCATTTGAAAACGAAGAAGACAATTAGCGATCTGCACTCCGTATGGTATGGTGTTGAACTTGGTGACTGCATCAATAAATAAGTAGGGTAACTTCATTAATGAGAGCAAGGCCAATGATAGCAAGACTGAATATTGCTCAATCAAACTAGGCAGGTTTTGCATATCTACAGGTATTTTAATTGTCATTTTTTTGCTGGACTTTGTTTAGTACCAGAGTATTATGTAGTCTTGGTTTCATATTTGTAATTTCCGATTTGTTCATAGTTCATAGTCCATAGTTCCGCAGTCTTACTACACATTCCACAATAAAGTCTTGACTTTAATCAAATATCCAGCACAGATTAGAGTTAAATGCTAATGAGGAATAACCATATTGGTTCAGAGAAAGGAAATAGCTTGGAAGTAATAAGCAGAAATTCGTCTTTTTCTTTCTCTGTCAAAGAATCTCTTCCATATTGTTACTCTCGTTGGTATAGGAGAGGACATGATCACATAATCATTTTCACCGATTATTCAGTATTTCATATGCACTTTAAACTAGCTCACACAATCAGTTGTTTAATTCACCAGCCGCAGTTACTGAACCCTTTAATCGCGCGAAATTTTACCAAACAAACTATTACAGCTCGCGAAACAATTCCCGTCTCACTATATACGACCCATGAATAAATTTTTGTTAGCTTAAATGAATTGATGTAATATTCTCAGAGAATTCCTTTTCATGTCCTACGCTGCATGTGTGAGTCATTTGAAATTCATTTAAAAGCGTTTATAGATCAGTAACGCCGAGAAATTCAGTTTACTTTATATAGAGAGGTAAGATAATTAAAACACATCATGATATCAAAGTACAAAGAGTCAATTTCCATCAGTTCCATGGGTGAAGGTTTCAAGTATAGAAACTTCAACAGAGTCCACGTATAAGTAGTTTTTTCAACTACACACATTCGTATAAGAGAAACGAAATCACTCTTGCGAAAACAATTGATCTCCCAGCACAATTCTACTCATTTAACACAATTTGATATTTCCAGGGTCATGTCTGAATGTCCTTTAACGGCTTCGCCATATATATGTGAAAGGGAATTTTAGAGTCAAGTTCCCTTCATAGGTGAAGGTTTCAAGAATAGTTTAGTGACATGGCATACTAAATATCATGCGTTATGTGTGCAAACAAATATTATTTAGTATACGATAATTCAGGAAAATACCGTTGCAAGCATTGATAGTGATCTGGATCTTTTTTCCAATTTTACCAATTTTAGGTAGCAAATCAGGATGATTTTGAAAGCCAAGTCACTTGCTCTGAAGCTCGTGCTGGTCGGTGTAATTATCTTATCTTTCGAAATCTATCATTCACCAATTACTTCTTACAACTGAAGTAAGTTCACTGTAAATAAGGACCATTCACCAAGTACTTCTTACGACTGAAGTAAGTTGCTTGATTTACCCAACGGCGAGAAGGGATGCGATATTACATGGGATCGTACGAATATCTCGGAGAGCGATGCTGCTCTGTTTTTCTTGAAAAGCTGTTCGTCAAAAGACCTTCCTCCTGCAAGTTTGAGGTTAACTGTAAATACGAATCGTTGAAATGTTTTTGAACTTTAAGTTAAACACACATGGAAAGTTTAATTCGAGACGTTAGTTTTGCTTGTGCTAGTTCGAGTGTGCGAAATGTACTCACTATGGCAATTTCTCACATAATCTAATTTCTCTCAGGCAATTTCTCTAATTTCATACATCAGGTATTCTTACATGGCTATATCCCAATCTATTTTAACATGATAATTTCCTATACAGTAGTGCCTCGCATCATGAGTTTACTACGTTCCCAGACCACGCTCGTATTACGATTTACTCGTATTAGCGATTTTTTCCATTTAAATAATGGAAAACTCAAGTCGCACGCACTCCTCTCTCATGTTTTTCTATTATTTCTTCTTTCACTTCTATTGTAATAAACTTTCTTCGGAACAGTGGTTAACACAAAGAATTAACACAGAATAAAAAAAATGCTGGAAACACAAGAATTCACTAGCACAAAACGCTTGGGATTTTACTATGATATAACACGTGAATTGAGAGAGTACAGGCTGCGCTTGGTGGGAGGAGTGTGATAAATTGAGCATATGCTATTTCTTAAAATTTTTAAAAATCGACGATGTCAGCTAGCGACGCTATCTATTGCCTCTATTTACCTTGTCACTGTGTAAAGTGTATGACAGTCGCTCGTACCGCGAATTTGTATTCCTCGTATGAAACAAAAATACTCACGTATAGCGGCTCGTAAAGCAAGTCGCTCGTAATGCGAGGATCTACTATATCAGAATTTCCTGAATAGATACTTTCTACAGAATATTTTTTTACACGCTCCATTTCTTGAAATTCAAAGTCATACATATTACTTCTGTTTCAAAGCTGCAGGAGATTCTAACCGTTCACTACTCAACAGGGAAATTGAAAACTCTTTCTTATTGGCGTGAAACTTAAAGTTTGTACTTTTGTTCCAATGCAAATAATATCGTTAGTATTCAAGTATCTTCTCTTTGCTCATGAATAGTCGAATAGTCGAGCACATTAAAGCCTGGCATTAAGAAAATAATTAAATTAAACCTGATAATATAGACTTGATTCAAGCAAAGGAAACTGTCGCATATCGCAGATAACAGGCGTAGGATTTTAAGCATCAGTGAATAAATGTTGGTGTAAGAATACTAACCGTGAGATATACATACCAGTAAGAAAATGTCGCTGTAAGAAAAAGTTTTCAAATTTTATAATCTGTAGTGACCGGATATACTCTTATCTCTGAAACAAAAGTCTTAGTTAGAATTTTAATAAAAGATTTCATAAAATATTAATGCTCACGTTTCTTGCTTAAAGGTGTCTGCTAAAATATATGCACCCACGGGCATTCGCCATGAAATTTCCACAATTGTCATTGTTTGAACGCAAAAATGCACCCACTTCCCTATTGCCTAGTAACTATCTATTCTGCCAACAGCAGTCCACTCTAAATATCACTTTATTCTATTCAAAGAAGTCAAGACCAAGTATATGTGTGGTGGTCAGAAGAATCTCCATGGTGGGACGACATTATTATCACCATGAACTCAAAGACTTAGCTAATTTCTTCAACTGGACAATGACGTATCGCACTGACTCCGACGTGCTTTCAATGTTTCTGCCTGTGTCAGCAATGGACTATGTATTCCACAGAATAAATAGGTATTTTCAAATATTCTATTACATGACATAAGTTAGTAATTGGGATCTGCTATCTGATTCCAGAAAGTGGGGGTTGATTCTTGGTTTTTGTTAGTAATAGCAAGGTCATACTCTGTTGGATAGACATTACATTGTGAAGTTAATACAACAGCTATAAAAACAATTCCGTTTTAATAAGTGAAATACATCCTGCATTTGTAGCATTCACTATAGGACAGTTTGGTCGAACTACAGATAAGCGCATGAGAAACCTTTCAAGAACAGTTTCAAGCCCTAGAAAATTGCTTACAGGATTTATGCTTGGGCATGAATCTTTATTGAAATTGCTATATTTCCCGTTCTTGTCCCTTAAAATGGTTCAGATTTGCGATATTAGAAAAATATATTGTAAATGCAGCATAAAAGGAATTTGGATGTTCCTAGAACATTATCCCGGGATACAGGTTCTATGAAAAAGTGATTTTAAAATGGGGTGCCTAGAGCATAAGGTAGTATAAGACTAGATAGCTTAATATGCAAATAAGAGCTCCATTTCACTATGCCAATTCTGCATATTAGAAAACCATGCAGGATAAAAATAGATTAACAAATGGAGAAGGTAAAGGGGGACACGAAATAATCTTTGTAGTCGTGATAAAATTCCTGTCACGGGCCTACCTGGAAATTAACATTTAATGTAACTACTAAACATTGCAAAGCACTTTTGTAGTACTCAGCTAATACACCAGCTTCTTTGCAGTTATTGTCAATCACCGATCACCTTTATTCAGAACTATGTACATCAGCAATCATAATCGATGTACTGTTAACTCAGTGATGTCTGACACCTAGTTCAAGTCTGACTCAGACATGCTGATGTCGAGAAAAAATAAGTTTATTTCTTGAGTTGTGAGCGACTGTCACGCTATTGCGTCGAGGCGTAAAACTATTGTGGGGAATTTAAAAGGGGAGTTTCTTCATTGCTGTTGCCATTTTGCACTGCAGCTGTCGTGTACACGTGGTTGTGGTACAGGGTTAATATGGGACAGTATTCTTAAACCAGGATAAGTGATGCTAAAATTCTAATAAATCAACTATTTGCACTGCAGCTGTCGTGTACACGTGGTTGTGGTACAGGGTTAATATGGGACAGTATTCTTAAACCAGGATAAGTGGTGTGAAAATTCAGGGATTTCCAGGAGGGGCGTGAGCCCTGGATCAAAATGTCGAAATTTATTCGAGCGAAGGGAGTTCTTAGTTTCAGGGGATTGTGGAGGCCAGTCTACAAACATGTCCAAACAGTAGCTAGTAGCTAAGAGGCAGTGTCAAGTATCTCGCTAATGCGTAGTCAATAAAACGACCAAAAATAAAATTGTTTTTTTTAGTAGTCTTACTTATTTAAAAGGGGGGCGTGAAAGGAAAGATCATAACATAGGGAGGCGTGGTAAGAAAAAGGTTAAGAACCACTGTTATACAGGATTTCTACAAATAGACGAATTTGGAAATTGTGGTGGAAAGAGTATACCTTTCAATAATACCATTCTTTTCGAAACATTGGCACCTTACAAGTTCTATCTTGCTTTCGAAAATGCCATCCACTGTAAAGACTACGTCACGGAAAAGGTGTTCTACAATTGTTTGATAGCTGGATTTTACCTATCATTTTTGGTCTACTCAGACGTGACGTTGAAAAACTCTTGCCCCCCCGTTCATACACATTGACGATTTTCCCAATTCTACCGAACTACGAATATATCTGAACTACTTGAAATGTAACGATACCGCTTACAGAGAGTATTTCAGCTGGTGGTAGAAGACTCCAGCTCAACTGTATCTGCGCTACGGTTTTAATTATGGATCGGACACGATCAAGGGTATCGTGTATACGAAGTACGGGACTCGCTTATGGAACTATGCAGTTCAGGGTAACGACGATGATTATGCTAGGTGTGGATTCTATCACCTGTGTAGACAATTGAGGAACATGGACCATTTGAAAACGAAGAACACAATTAGCGATCTGCACGCCTTATGGTATGGTGTTGAACTAGGTGACTGCATCAATAAATAAGTTGGGTAACTTCATTAATGAGAGCAAGGCCAATGGTAGCAAGAATGAATATAGCTGTATCGCAGTAGGCAGGTTTTGCATATTGACATGTATTTTAATTGTCATTTTTGTTGTCGCTTATTTGCAGAGGGAGATCTCAAGACCTCCTCTTTTAACTGTGTCAAAAGTTTTTTAAGATTCTATTACACGAAATCTGAAAGTTTAGTCGATTTTCTTCCTCGGCGTTGTTGCTGGATCAACGAAATACTGATATCAATCTAATTTTTCCCAGAGTAATTTGAATGTCGTGCAACAGTCGGAACAATCGCCGTCGATATTTGTCAACAGTATGTGATTGCAATCCTAAGCTATTCAGGAGGGTTTTATTGATCCATTTCGTAAAATTTATTTGTATAATATTATACCAACGAAGCTAAGTTTACACGACTAAACGATCCTATCAATGCAATTCGGTTGTTCTTGCGTGTGGAACGTGTATCAATAAATTTTGCACTACCATTCAAGGTATTGAAGTTTGGTTTTTACCTTTATATTCATCTCTTAACAAATGACTTGTAATTTGTTGAGCCTGCTAGCCTGCATAATCGCAACAAAGAAGCAATAAATTACAGCCAAAGCGTATTGCATTACCATTTCCCCATGTACATTTGTTCGTGTTCATACGTATAACACTACGTTCACCATTACATTATCAGCTGTTTCTCATAGTTGTAAGAACGCTTGTTAGCAAGTCCTGATACGTCCACTAGGTCAGTGGCCATTCCACAACCTTTTTTTCAGATATTTCAGAATCTATATGAAAATAGAATTGTACACAATTATGCAGAACTCCCATTGTTGTCAATTGTAAAGTAGTCACATTACCACCACTAGCATCACCGTACATACTACAGATTACTGCAGTGTATCATCTACATTCTAAATTGCGGGTGATTGGCAAACTATATATGTGCTACACACAGATACATGCCAATAACATGAGATGAATTTTTAAGTCAACAGCACTGACTCCAGTTTCATTAACACAGGAAGGTCTGTTACTTAATAACGACTGATCACCTCTTTATAGGGGATGTGAACCAGAACCATGAGGAAAAATTTTTTTTCAGAGGGGCGGAAAGACATTAATGAAAGATCTACCTACAATTGAAAAAGTTTACAAAATATTTGCAGAGATTGCTTTCAAGTAGTGTTGTAGCATGTAACAAATTGGTGTTGGTACGAAAGAGAACGCGTATTGTTATTCACAATCACACAGTTATTCACAATCACACAATTATTCACAATCACAGTTAGTAAGTTAACCACATGTTAATTGCCCACATGAACAACAAAGTTGCATCACAGTATTATAAGTTGACAATTCTAGTTCTAGATCAATCCGCTAACCTAGTCTTCAAATAGCACAGATGAGTATATGGAACTATCGCACTGACTGCTCACATAGTGATGCTGACTTACCAGTAGGCACCAGTTGCATCACAGCGGTGTATATCTTAAAATCAAAAAATAGTAGTAAGCGAGCTGTGAAATGAAAAATTTCAGTTAATTCAGTCTGAGTTGCCAAATATGACTTGCTAGCAGCAGTGTTCCCTCTAAATTAACATCTCTTTAACGTTACTTAGCAATTCTAGCTCTAGATCAGTGTTTCTCAACGTGGGGGTCAAAGTTTTTTTCAGGGGGTTGCAAAGACATTCATAAAAGATCTACCTAGTTGCAAAGAATTGAAAAAGTTTGCAAAATGTTTGCCGAGATTGCTTTCCAGTAGTGTTGTACCAGGTGAAAAATTGGTGTTGTTACGAAAGAGAACGCGTATTGCTATTCACAATCACACAATTATTTACAATCACAGTTTGTCGGTCAACCTAACCTTTCATATGTGATGTTGAAACATCAAAACGAAGGCACGAAATAGAAGAAAAGTTGAAGATAATATGAGGTTGGCTTTATCAAACACGCAACCAAAAATTTTCAAAGTTTTCAAAGTCAACCATCGCATTAACAGATAAACAAATAAATCTTTGAAATGTATTTTTGTGCTAATTTTTGTAAGTATAGCTAAGAGAGCAGGAAAATGGGGTTCGCGGTCTGTATTTAACTGCTAAAAGGGGTCATGAACCAAAAAAGATTGACAAACATTGCTCTAGATTAACCAGCTAATCCTAACCAATTCTCAAATACCACAGCAGAGTACATTTGAAACATCTTAGGATTTGTATGAATATCTACATTTAATAGACAATTAACTCAAGTTCTGTTGCTTAAGCATTGTAATATTCCGGATTTGTGAATATATTCCGATGCAGGTAATTCTTGAAACTCGTTTCGAAAATACGCTTTGATTACATTTCAAATATTTAAGTATTTCGAATGTGAAATTCTTGAAACTCGTTTCGAAAATACGCTTTGATTACATTTCAAATATATTTAAGTATTTCGAATTTCACAAGTGTGTTATTTCTTTCAGTTCTAGAAAGAGCGTACGACAACGATCTGAAAAAGCAATTCCTGTCAGCAGTGATTTTTCTGATATGATTGGGTGTTTCCATATTTTTGTATTATACCATCATTTCTTTCGGCAGCAATTTCAGTAAATCCCTTTTGCATTACGCTAACGTTCACGCAGTACCATTGTAAAGAAGAGATCAAAAGATCGCCAAGCTGTAATTGCTAAGCTATTACAAACACATTGCTTACCTGACCTGCACTTGTCGGAATTCGTGATCAGCTTGATCATAATTTCATTTTGTTGGACGCTTGGGTACTCAAGCGTTTTAATACGTCATAATACGTTCTTCAAGACTCGTTTTGAATGTTATAACCACAAATTAATTACGGATAACACTGATCTACAAATGAAACATTTTTTGATACGCTGCAATATATAAGTTGTTATTACCTATATTTGGGTGCTGATTTCAAATCTGGTGTCAGATTTTTTCTCATACGTCTAGATTTCGAAATATATGCGCTTTTTGNATATATCTCAAAATCTAGACGTTTAGGAAAAAATCTGACACCAGATTTGAAATCAGCGCACCCGAATTACATAGAAACGGTTGTTAGTTTATTTTGTAACATTTTCTTGTAGATCAGTGTAATCAATGACGAAAATGAAGTATTTACGCGCCATTATAAATCTGCTAAAGCAAGTTTTTTTTAAGCTATACCTTGCATCGTATAACGCAAAACTTGAAGTTGGCCTAATATTGGAGATGCAAATAATATGAAGAAGACGAAAAATGAGAAAAATATTGACGAATTATTCGAATGCTTTTCACGACGCAGCACTAGTTGTTCTCTCGCATACTGTATATTTTTCGGTAACGATTACAATAGAAGTAATAGAACTCTGCTTGCAGCGGGAGTTCTAACAATGCGTTTTTGCCACATTCAGATTTTAAAGCCTCATCTATATGAAACAATGCAATTCCACCTATTTGCAATCTCGTCTGTAAAACTGAATTACATGATATAATGCTACTTTAGCCTGCTATTGTATTGTGTCGTTAATTCAATAAAAGATCGTAACACTGTAAAAGAAATAGAGGTAGGTAGCATTCACACAGATATTCAGTCGCCAGCAGAAAATTATTATTACCTCGGCCACAGAGTGTTTATTCCCGAGTTTTCTTTTCTGGTATGCATCTGGATCTCCTTGCCAAATTTTGCATATATCCCTGGCGTTTACCATTTTAAAGTCTAACTGTTCTCAATGTACCTAACTTCTCTCTATTAATTTAAATTTATGGAAAATTGGTGAGAGTAATATCCCGTTCACCTGCATATTTTCTAGCCTGCTGAGTCTTCGATTTATCAAGTTTGTGATATCACAGAAGCCAATGTTGTGAATTTCTACCTAATTAGAACAAATTTAATCAAAAACGAACCCTGAGGCCCCAATCAGGACACTTTTTTTTAAAAAAAAAGTAGCCTATTGCACATTTAGGCCTATGACCAATACCCGTGCAAGTTTTCAGAGCGATCAGTCAAGAACCTTTGAAGTTATGGGCGAACGAATATCCAAACACACACATACACAGATTCTCTTTTATTCCTGAGATTGCATAACATACCCATATATTTACCTTTACAAACAGTGATCTGTATTTTTCTCAGATATTTTAGGTAGCAAATCAGGATGACTTTGAAAGCTATGTCACTTGCTCGGAAGCTTGTGCTGGTCGGTGTAATTATCTTATCTTTCGGCATCTATCATTCACCAAGTACTTCTTACGACTCAAGTAGGTTCACTGTAACTGAGAATCATTCACCAAGTACTTCTAAGGACTCAAATTGGTTCACTATTACTGAGGATAATTTCCTGAAAAAAATATCAGTTTAAATGTTAATACCGACGCCTCCACGAGAACATTTCCTGGTAACTTACCCATATAGCTTTCTAATGTTATATATATTTCAGACGGTTACAGACCTAAAATTTTGATTTAGACAAAGCAGTACCGCGTTATCAACTGGAAGATGCTTGATTTACCCAACGGCGAGAAGGGATGCGATATTACATGGGATCATACGATCGCAGGTTCCAAATTCTATAATCTGTAGTGACGGGCTACACTCTCATCTTTGACTCAAAAGTCTTACTTCGAATTTTAATTAAAGCAGTCAGATATTACATTGTAAAGTTAATACAACAGCTGAAAAAACAATTCTGTTTTAATAAGTGAAATACATTCTGCATTTGTAGCATTTACTATAGGACTGCTTTGTCTAACTACAGTCCAATGACGATGATATAAATTCAATTTATTGCATGGGCATTCAAATTTTAAAAAATTCCATGAATAAGCGCATGAGAAAGCCTTGCAAGAACAGTTTCAAGCCCTAGAAATTGCTTACAGGATTTATGCTTGGGCATGAATCTTTATTAAAATTGCTGTATTTCCCGTTCTTATCCCTTAAAAATGGTTCAGATTTGCGATATTAGACAAATATATTGTAAATGCAGCATAAGAGGATTCGGATATTCCTAGAACATTATCCCGGGATACAGGTTCTATGAGAAAGTCATTTAAAAGGGGGTACCTAGAGCATAAGGGAGTATAGGACTAAATAGCCTCATACAGGTATTGGACCAAAAATCCGGACTCCGCGGGACCTGGGGCATTTCCGGTCTCTCCGGTTTTCTCTTAACAAGGCATATAACTACGTAAATAATTAGGCATAAACATTTTAAAATTAAAAATATAAGGAATCCGCCAATGTTAGGATTGTTCGCCACGCGATGTGATTCAAATTACCACGATATAACATCCTTGCACATTGCCAAACAGTGTTGGCTGTACGTAACTAACATTTAGCAGAGGAACTATACGAGGAGTCACTATCATATAGTTTACCAACTGTTATCGCTCGTGGGACGATCGTAAGAAAGTAAGTTATCGTTGTGAAGCAAAAACCCATTAAATTATAGCATACCACGCGCACGATTACACCACGCGGCTTGAAAGGGTAGCACCGGTCTGGTGAGGACAACACGCAGCGTAACATTGAGTGGCAATGGGTTTGACAGAGTGCTCATGGAAAAAGTGCGTCTGTGTCGCGATACATGTATCTGTAAACAAAAAATCGACGAAGAACTTCATTTCACTTTACCAATTTTGGCCTTACATACCAAGGCAGGAAACCATGCAGGATAAAAATAGATTAACAAATGGAGAAGGTAAAGGGGGCCACGGAAAAATCTTTGTAGTCGTGATGAAATTCCTGTCACGGACCTGCTTGGGAATTGAGTTATAATGTAACTACTGAACAATGCAAAGCACTTTTGTATTAGACAGCTAATGCACCAGCTTTTCTGTTGTTATTGCCAATCACCGATCACCTTTATTCAAAACTGAAGACATCAGCAAGCAGAATGGCTTTGCAGTTAACTCAGTGATGTCCGATACCCAGTTCAAGTCTGACTCAGACAGGCTGATGTCGAGAAAAAATAAATTTATTTCTTGGGTTGTGAGCGATTGTCACCTTACTACAGGAGCATCGAAGCGTAGAACACGTGTATTGTTGTTTGTGGTTGTGGTATAGAGTTAATATGGGACAGTATTCTCAAACCAGGATAAGTGGTGTGGAAATTCTAATAAATCACCTAAAGCAACAAGAATCAAACAAGTCATCAGTTCTTGCCAACAGTTCAAGTTTCTTACTACATATGTGCGTCATCTATATAGGAAATGAAGGGCTAATCGCTGACCAATTTAAAAGTAGTACTTCGCTCCTTATACAGGATTTCTACATTTGGAAGATGTGTTGGGAAGAGTATACCTTTCAATAATACCATTCTTTTCGAAACACTGGCACCTTACAAGTTCTATCTTGCTTTCGAAAATACCATCCACTGTAAAGACTAAATCACAGAAAAGGTGTTCTACAATTGTTTGATAGCTGGAGTTACCTATCATTTTCGGTCCACTCAGACGTGACGTTGAGAAACTCTTGCTCCCCGTTCATACACATTGACGATTTTCCCAATTATACAGGACTACAAATGTATCTTAACTACTTGAATTCGAATGATACCGCTCATAGAGAGTATTTCAGCTGGTGGAAGACTCCGGGCGCTCAACTGTATCCGCGCTATGGTTTTAATTATGGATCGGACCCGACCGAAGGTATCGTGTTTACGAAGGACAGGACTCGCTTATGGAACTGCAGTTCAGGATAACGACGATGATTATTCAAGGTTTGGATTCTATCAACTGTGCAGAAAATTGAGGAACATGGACCATTTGAAAACGAAGAAGACAATTAGCGATCTGCACGCCTTATGGTATGGTGTTGAACTTGGTGACTGCATCAATAAATACGCAGGGTAACTTCATTAATGGTAGCAAGGCCAATGATAGCAAGACTGAATACAGCTGTGTCAAAGTAGGCAGGTTTTTGTCGTTCAATATACGTTACAATACCATAGATCACTATAGGTGTCAGATATTCCGATCATAGTTCACAGTCTTAATACATATTCCACAATAAACTCTTGACTTTAATCAAATATCCATGGAATATTAGAGTTAAATGCTAATGAGGAATAACCATATTGGTTTAGAGAAAGAAAATAGCTCGGTAGTAATAGTTACTAGAATTGTGCTTCAATTAGGCAGAATTTCGTCTTTTCGTATTTGCCAGCAGTCCTGGTTGAGTGATTTGGAGATTGAAAATTGTATCAATATCCCATGTGTGGAAATCTTAAAAAATTATACAACTTATATTACAACTTTGTTCTTGGCGTTTAGATGATCAGCGTTCACTCCGGGGAACTCAGTTTTGGGCGGCTATTCCAATTATGACCGATATAGTGAATCTTGTATTTCACTTGCTTTACTCAAAATACAAGACTAAAATAATTTTCTTTGTAAGTCTCTTCCTCTTGCAATAGAAATATAAACTTCGAAATCCGTAGAAAAATAAATCAATATACATCGATTATCATGCCAAATGTGAATATTATCTGTCCTAGACAATTATCAATTGCAGTATATTTTGTACGGTTGAACTGTTAAAATCAAACTTCGTCATTTATCAAAACATCAAACATCCTATTTTAGTACCCCAAAAATATTGGCCCTATGTTGTTCACATTGACCTTGTGAACCTCCATAACGAAAGGGTCAAATGGTTTAGTATTCCAGGAATCACCTCCTTGAAGTATAACATAAGTTTGATGAGGTAGCAGCGGGAAATATATTTTCTAAGCCAAAGTATGTCAGCGTCCAATTTAGTTGAGCCACAGGATAGGAATTATTTGGTTACAGAATTTGCTATCGGACACTGCAAATGTCCCTAAGGCCCGGTGTTAATTCAATACTGCAAAACATCGCTAGGTAGCCACCACCAGTGTTCCATTCACCATCTACCAAGCTGCAAGTATCATCTGACTCCGTAACCCGCCACCCCCAAATCTTTCGCTTCATTGGTGGCACAATGGAATAGCCTGTCATCCGACGCCTTACCATCAAAGACGTGTTGGAGGGCGAAGCTAGCCTGCCCTACACCAATCGCTCTGTGTCATACTCCACACAAGCTGATTGCCCACACATACACATCTTGGGAACACAGGGAACACGACTGTCCACGATGTGATGCCAAACGCTACTTGCAGAAAGTAACTGTAGTTTATGTACATTTCATGTCGATTCAGGAAACAATCATCGTCCTGCAAGATCCCCAGTCAATTTAGAAGGAGCATGACAGATGGCTGCCAGTAGACTACAAGCTATGGAGTGTGATGGTGGAGAAGTCCCATGACATGGCTAAACGAGAAGTGAATAATGAGATTGTTATTTTTGATGCTTACTCGCAATATCATTGTTCATCAAGAATTCAGGTCTTGATAAACTTTTATTAGAAGTGAAGTATCCAGCATGTATCAAACGTGTGATTGATTTCATATATTACTAACGAGCATCGTTTAATGACTTGTTTTTGCAACTTTTTGATTACTGGACCATGATTAAGTAACAGCTCAATTACTCAACTTAGCGATAGTTGTGTTACAGAATTACTTCACACAACAGTGTAAACTAATATCATTGAAAGACCTTTCAATACGTAATATTAAGTACAGTTTCCGCATGAAAGAATAAAGCAGTAGAGTTTATAAGCTGAACTGTTATTTTACATTCTACTGTTGCTACCAGTCTGTACTATGTAGAGCAGTGGTCGGCAAACTGTGGGCCGCAGCCCAATTTTAGGCCTTCTAGCAAATTATAATGGGCCGCTACATGTGTGAGAAACTCACTTGTTGCTGCAAAAACTAACTTTAGAACTTTATGCCCGGTTTTAATACAGATGACGACTGCAAGCAATTTCACAAATCGCACTGATTGATGAAATAGAGTAGTAAATAGGAAGCTTTTGCATTGTATTTCACTTTTACAGTTATCAGTTATCAAGTAATAGTTACTGTGGTATGTTTCACATGTAATGTTGGGCCTTTGATTATTAGTGAAGAGAGGATTTGGGCCATCGTAATAAAAGTTTGCTGACCACTGATGTAGAGTATAATCGAATTCAATATAACTGCTTGACAGATATTTTGATATATTCCCTTTTCTTTTTGAATAGCTATTGTTTTACAGTAATGTTGGAAAACAACTAGATTTATGACTTTTGAAGTAATAACACGCATAACTCTTAGCAAGATTGTAATTGCCCTTATCATTTTTAACGCTATCAGCTTAATTTTGTTGAAGAATAAATGGGGACTCGAAAATCGTGTATGGTATCAGAAGAATACGTCCATTCAACAACCGGATCTTGACAAAAATACTGCAGACCTATTATTGAATTTGAACTCCATAGTAAAATATGGTATCCCTGGACCTTTAGTTTGTCCCGAAGTGTCACCCCAGTTAACCGGAATCAAAAAAGTCGACAATGAAAAAGCTTTGAGTGTGTATAGCAACATGTCAGGTTTAAAAACAGACGAAATGAAACTGATGAAAAACTACTCGAAATATTTAGGACGTCCATTGAATACAACATTATCTCTTCCGCCGATATTTGAGCCAGACAATTGCAACGCCTCGCAATCTGTTGCTATAATTATTCCTTTTCGGGATCGAGAAGAGCATTTGAAATATCTTTTGGGTCACCTAATTCCAATTTTACAGAATCAACTTGCGAGGTATATATGGCGTACTCAACAGATATAAAGTAGATACAAATATGTAGTTTGAGGAAGTAAAATGATTTCGATCCTTTTAATCCTCTAATAAATGAAAATAATAAAGCGGCCGGGCATTTCCTTACCAGGGTAAGCTTTTGATCTAAAAGCTGTTATAGATAGGTATATATTCAGATTCTCATTTTAGTGTTTTGCCTGTTAGTGCGGCCCTTAGTAGAATTCCACTGCCTTCGGATCCTGGTTTTCTTAATTTATGCATTAGTCTAGAATGCATCTGAACGAACCTCCGTCGTCAAATTTGCTATAGAACCGTTGAGAAATTGCGACGTTGTTTCAAGACAATGAGACTTATCCGCTGAGATTTTAGCTTCCCCTGTGGTCTCTTTTTTACTGTACTCAAAACTGACTGTGTAAACCAAAGTAAATGTGTTATTCATTGTGTTGAACTAATCTAACTAAGACATCGCTTTTTTCGCTTTCTAGATTTGGCATTTTCATCGTTGAGCAATACGGCAATTCCACTTTTAATAAAGGACGACTAATGAATACGGGATTCAATTTCGTTGTTGAGGCTGGAAGGCAAGCTGGAATTAACTTCAACTGTTTTATCTTCCATGATGTCGACTTGCTTCCAGAAAACGACAAAAATTTATACAGGTGACTCACATTCAATACGTCACGAATATGTTGGGGCGAATATGGGTGAGGAACCAGGGAAGAATTTCAACATTTGAGGGGAGGGATTGTGATCACAGATTAGTAGATCATGCTTGCACTTCTAAGCATAATTCAGCAGTGCGTATAACTTAGAGAAGACGCTTGTTTATTTGGAATTACATCCTTCTGAGTCAAATATATTGGATAAGTGGAATGACATAGTGATCCAAAAAGGAATTGATGCAGAAAGGGGTTGAGAACCGATGCTCTATCAACTATAACTGCAATATTTATCGTTATAATATTCAGACAAAGGCGTGCAAGCGCTTAATTTAATTCGTTTCATTCATTGAATTTGTTAACAAATATGTGTTATAAATGTTACCGGGCTGTGTATTTTCCGAAGATTCGATTGTTCAGTCATTTTATCTCTTTATCTTATGTTCTTCTTTCTAATGTGTAAATAACTTGTCGATTATACCAGAAGAGTAAAACGAATGTAACCTAGGGGCCTTATTTATAAAAATCAAAAAAAGTTTAATGGAAGACTAAGTAATGTACATACAAAAATAACTAAATTATAATTTGTAATTTATGAAATAAAACCATGTGACTGTGTTTTCATTAGTATTACTCTAACATTTTTTGCATGAGTTATAACAATTTCCCAACCAAATGTCGAGATGAAATACACATTACACATTATATCTTTAATGCGAATTACTTTATCTCTCGTTACGTTACGTTACGTTACGTTCTATCTCTCCTTCACCATACATCTGTATCGTTCTCAGATGCAGGTCTAGCAATGAGGTTTCCCGGTAATGAGACAAAAAAAAAGTGAGAACTGTTCACACTGCTCTATCCTGGTAATATTTATCGTCTTATTATTAGGACTTTCTCATATTTAATTTCTTTCATTCACTGAATTCAATAACAACTAAGTGTTATAAATGTTACCTAGCTGCGTATTTTCAGAAGATCAGGTTGTTGTGTCTTATCTTATCTTTAAATGACGTACCGATACATCGTTTATGTATGCTCGTATATCTCTAGTCGGTTTGACGATGGTGTGGTATACGTGTTCATTCACACAACTGTGCATCACATACTATATCTTTAATGCAAATGATTTCATTCATATTCCTTCTTTACCATACATCTGTATTGTTTTCAGATGCAGGTCTGGTGATGAGGTTTCCCACTTGTCTACGAAAATAGATAAATTTAATTACGCAAATCTTTGCTGTGGAATGACTGTCGGAGGAGTTCTTGGTTTCACCGAAAAGAGGTTTCGAGAAGTGAGTAAAATTAAATTTCTTTCGTAATATAATATTATATCATGAACATATCCGTTGTAAGATCATGACCATGTAATTTTCCCTACAACTAAGAAGATCACGAAATTGTATTCTCTTCAAATATATTGGGTTCTTTCATGAAATCCCATTATATATATATATTACGGTACATATCATCTTGTCTGGTTTTTTTAATGTAATATGCAGTACAATAGTATTAATATCCACTCGTAATACACTGTAGATGTGGTCTTACGCGTCGGGCAATTTCCTTATAGCGCGGTGGAAAATGATCGACCTTATCTTCCGCGTTATAACAGGGCTATAGTGTAGTTGTTAATTTCAAAATCGAACACTATATTATTTTATACTAGAGGTATATTCTGGTCTAGAAATACCGACTTAGTTATGTAAAACACAATGGAGGTATACTCGGGCCAGGCGATTTTGGATGTAATAAGCGGTGGTTGTATTAACCGATGTCTACATATCAGTGTATTTGTGTTACATTATATTCTACGCCAGTACAATTCTTACGGTACGATCATTATCAAATTTAGCCCAAGTCTAAGACTGTTCAAGCCTAGTCTGTTTGATTGTTCATAATCGGGATTGCCGTCCAGCAGAATAGGGAATTTTCTGGAATAGTCTTGGGTAGACTGAATAGCCTTGTTAATTGAATTTCTGTTTTGAATTCCTGTTAATTGAATTTGCGCTGCCTGCAGAATTAAGCAGTATGTCCGGTGTAATCTTAAGTTTGCTTGATAGACTTAGTCATATTTGTTCTTTGATCTCATCATAATAAAGCTCGTGCCGTTCTAGTTGTAAGATTTCGCAACATCAACTCGCAGTCCCTACAGCGATTGTTTCCTCACAGTAAAGCCAGTATTTTCGTTCTTTATAGGCCAAGCACCTTTTTTTCTGGTTAATTACCCTGGACGTACCCAGGTCCAGAAAATGCTTGAACGTAAAGCAATGTAGCCGAGTTTTCTATGTTAATGCCTTAATCTGGTATGCATCTGAACCTTCAAGCAAAATTTCGTGAATATTCCTGGCGTTTAGCAGAACGTTTTAAAGTCTATCTGGTCTCGATGTATGTCTAGAGATTTTTTTTACCGCAAGAGCGACCCTAATTAGGATTTTATCCCCCTCTGGGCCCATTTCATTTTTGCTCATGCATTATTATACAGTCGCCAACAGCAAATCATAAGTAACCCTACGCAGGTTTGAAAGGTACTTTAATAGCAATCCGTTAGCCTGAAAAGAATGCTCTTGAGAAGAGGATAAGTTTCTCAGTCTTTTCATTTCGAAACAGAAGAGAGTAGACAGTTTTAAATAATTTAATCAAGCTTATGACATCACAATGTAAACTTTTTAAAATTGGTCAGAGAGAAAACAAAAATTGGCTGGTGCTCCGATAAAAACCGGTTTATTTAATTTTGGAAATGTATTTCTGACATCATAAAGCATTTTTTCAACCTGTCGAGTCTCTAATTTATTAATCCTATGACATCACAAAGGGAGATTTTG
>QRAM01000576.1:0-19643 GCA_013436055.1 Halocynthia roretzi | reverse complement strand
TTTACCGCAAGAGCGACCCTAATTAGGATTTTATCCCCTCTGGGCCCATTTCATTTTTGCTCATGCATTATTATACAGTCGCCAGCAGCAAATCATAAGTAACCCTAAGCAGGTTTGAAAGGTACTTTAATAGCAATCCGTTAGCCTGAAAAGAATGCTCTTGAGAAGAGGATAAGTTTCTCAGTCTTTTCATTTCGAAACAGAAGAGAGTAGAGAGTTTTAAATAATTTAATCAAGCTTATGACATCACAATGTAAACTTTTAAAAATTGGTCAGAGAGAAAACAAAAATTGGCTGGTGCTCCGATAAAAACCGGTTTATTTAATTCTGGAAATGTATTTCTGACATCATAAAGCATTTTTTCAACCTGTCGAGTCTCTAATTTATTAATCCTATGACATCACAAAGGGAGATTTTGAAATTAATCAAAAAAGTAATCTGGGGCACCGATCGGGACCCCTATTCGAAAAAAGAAGTAGCCAAGGTCACTTTCGCACCCGAAACCGATCCCCATGCAAATTTTCGGAGCGCCCAATCGAGAACTTTCGGAGTTATGGGCACACGAACATCCGACACACACACAGTTTCTCCTTTATTTATGAGACAATATACATACATGTTGTGCATGTCTATAAGATATGTTAAAAATATACGATTTACTGATTGACATTGCAGCTTATCAACAAGATAACTCTCAAACTCACCCTCTATATATAATAATTACTAGTATTTGTTGGCGTAAATCTAAGTTTCTTTCTATAGGTGAATGGTTTCTCTAATTCCTATTGGGGGTGGGGCGGTGAAGATGATGATATGCATGCCAGATTAAATCATAGAAATTTGAAAGTCATTAGACCACAAGGAGAACTTGGACGGTAAGCATAATGTTGTTTATAATCATGTCGGAATCTTCTTTTGTTACTTATTTGCTTTGTGTGATAGCTATACTATGATGAAACATGAAAAAGACCCCGGTAATGAAATTAACAACAACAGACATAATTTACTGCGGAAAGCAAAGGAGAGGTCAGTACATTTTCCTTTCAAAGTTGTATTTGTTTTAAATTCAGCAGTTACTTAATCTCTAACGATGGATCAGTGTATTAATCCAGTATTACAAAATTTTCAATTATCTTCAAAAATATCTACAAAGAAAAGAACCGTATTATTATTTCATTACCGGTTATTATTATACTCGTTCTAACGCAGAAGATGGGACCCACATCCCAACCGCGTTATAAGCCATTCTGCAATATGTGTTGGAGCGTTTTAATGGGTATACAGTGTAATTATGTATTAGATTTCAGAATTACGGGTGAAGCCACCCACATTGCTGTTATAACCCATTCTGCAACGTGTCTAGCCGTGTTTTAACGGGTCTACAGTATAATTATATATTCGCTTTCAAAATCATGGGTAGGGCCATCCACATTGCCATATTTTGACCAGCTGGAGAAATATAAATTTTAAATAGGGAAATGTTTAGATTTAGCTAAGTAACAATATTATATGTAATGCCTAAAGAAACGTCAGGTTTCATTATATTTCAGAAACTAGATGCAACAGTATATCGTAACTTCAAAATTTTACTTATTTAGATTGTGTGGTTTGACAGTCGATGGTTTTTAGTTGATTAAGTCCGTTGTTTTTGTTTTCGCGTCAGCGAATGATGCATTTTCATTGCTTTGTCTATGTTTTACAGATTTGATACTGATGGGTTAACAAGTCTATCTACAGAGATAAAATCTATATCTATTCTGCCGCTGTTCACCAAACTTGATGTAGAAGTCGGAAAGCGTCAGACTTCCGAATGATACCATGATTTTCTGTTTTAGAAACATACGTGAATGAACGTAAAGCAGTAAACGCAATTTTAAGAGTCGCTACAAGGTGGTTATTATTTTGGAACAGTCGCTATTTTGGGTTTGCCATTTTGACAGTTGCTGTAACGAGGTATAGGACCACATGCGATAAATGGTGCTAAATATTTAATGAAAAGGTGAACATTGTCTCTGTATATTCTGCAAAGTTTGAAATATTTCTCTTCCATCCAAATACTTACAATACTACATCAATGGCCTTGTAACTGGCAACATAAGTGATCACCTTCTTCATTGCGCTGATTAACACAGGAACATCTTAGTACAAAAGTTCATCGAAAAAAGAATTATCGAGCAGCAAGTTCCTATATATGCAATTTATTCGAAAAAATAAGATACCAACTTTTGCATCGCTCGCAAGAAATTGTTGTTGAGATCACAAAAATGACAACAAGATCCGGAAAGATGATATAAACACCTTTCACTGACTGCTCGTTGTAACAGTTGCAGGTAAAAAAGGTAATCTACAGCAGATACTTCAGCATGAGGCTTCTCTCTAGCATAACCAGGAGGGATCTTAAGGATGTGGCTAAATTTTTACCTTGCTGATATTGTAAAACGAGTGAAATAGAGCAAGACAGAAATAATAAAGGCCAGTATAGATAGGCCGTGATTATAGCTATCTTAATTTGTAGTAATGGTATACTTCCATTGTCAATATTTCACCTAATTGGTCTGAGATAGAGGTAAAGATTAGAAGCACAGGCATGTCTGTTTATTTTATAGACACCGCTATTACCAACATTCGAAAAAGCATGAATCGTCATTGTTGGGTGCATATATGTTAATCAAAGTTATCTATTTTCCAAAGTTGTGGATCAAATTAGTCTGATGTTTAGCATACTTCTTTTTTCTTTTTACCTTAACGTGGGGAATTGCCATTACAGTGGAACCTCGTAGTACGAGTTTAATTCGTTCCCAGGCCAAGCTCGGATAACCATTCATTTGTATTACAAAGCAATTTTTCCCATTGAAATTAATGAAAATCTAATTAATCCGTTCCATCCTCCAAAAACCACTCAAATGCCTATTTTAAGGTATTTTTTAAACAGAAACGTGCAGTTAGAAATGAAATCTGCATCTGATCTGCAGATGGTAGACGTCCTTCGGTTGTATTTCTGTGTCATGTCCATTAGACGCACTCCTCTCTCATGTTTTTCTATTACCGTATTTATTTCTTCACTTGTATTGTAATCAGCTTTTTCTTTTTATCACCACAATCTTTAGCACTTACTGTAGGATTTGGACTATTAGTATTACTGTCTTGCTGAGTATTATTCGTCTACTAAAATGCACGCCGTAAATGCTTTATTTTTTTATCTGCTTGGGAAGCTGATACCAAAACGGTGGAGCTTATCACTTGTGATAGCTACATACTGTGGTATCATGGATTAGTAGCAAGTTGCGTGATTAATACGTTATCGTTTACACTAAAATAGAGCAATAATACAATGAAGATAACGAGATAATGCACCCTAAATATAACAACGAAAACTAAACTTAAGAAACAGTTTACACGAGAACAACTGATATAATGACCTCTACCGAGGATGGTTGGTTGGGATGGTTAAAGTATCTTCACCCTTTCGCGCCGAGCGGAACTATAAAAAAGTCGTATATCAATGCTTGCCTGGCAATGGCCCATTGGATACACAACGTAGTTGGCAAAGGTGTCCACCCACATGTAACCCTGATGTGGGCAACTACAGTTCCTGTAAGTGCAGAAAGACATTTGTACCCGAACCGCACGACTGCATTCAGCACACAAAAAAGGTTGTTTAAAATACTACAGTTGGAAGGAAACGTTTTCCTGAAGAGCACACCAAAGATAATATTTATTTCTTCGTACGGAATGAGGTGAATATAGGGGAGAAGAAAAGGGGGAAGACCCAAGTATGTGAAGATAATCGGGAAGCATATGATAATTGGAGTATGTTACATTACTAATACCTGGAATGCGATTCGCCGCAATCACAACTTAAGCAAATATTTGAAGAAGCAGTATTGCTCCAGAATTCGTCGTACAAGTGGTCGTTAGGGAAAATGTATTTACGAAGGACTTAAATCGCAGTCAAGTCATCATGTCATGTCATGGTCATCTCCTGAGTATTTTTCCGCCAAAACAGTCATATATTAAGGCCTTCAAAAACTGTTACTATTGTAAATTTGATGATCTGTTAAAAAATTTGAAACAACCAAATACATTGGATCCTCATACTACGAGCGACTTATAAGATGAGAAACTCGCTATACAAACCGCAATTCGTGAATATTTTTGTTTCATACAACGAGTACAGATTCATAGTACGAGCGATCGTCATACGCAATGGCAAGGTAAAGGGAGTAAATTAATAGCGTTTCTAGCTGACTCATTGATTTGTAAGAAAGAGAGAGAAAAGAAAGAAAGAGCACATGCTCAATTTACCACTCTTTACTCACCAAGCACAGTCTGCACTCACTTGATTCACGTGTTTATTTCGTAGCGGTAACGTCCCGAGCGTTTCGTGCCAGTGAATATTTCGTGTTTCGTGCATATTTTGGATTGATTTTGTGTTAACCATGGGTCCAAAAGAAGTAAGTACTAAAAAGTAAAGATAGTAGTGGTAAGAAGAAAAAGCTTATCACAATAGAAGTGAAGAGTGCAATAATAGAAAAACATAAGAAAGGAGTGCGTGCAGTGGACTTGGCACAGCAATACAACCGAACGAAGTCGACGATCTGCACGATCATTTCTTGTATAATCTATTATATTTTTATTACATGTACACATATTTATTGTTATTTTAATTTTAACTGTACGTTTCTGTTTAACCCCCCCTTAACAACGGCATTTTGCGTGGTTTTTGGAGCCTGGAACGGATTAATTAGTTTTCCATTAATTTCAATGGAAAAACGCGTTTTGTAATACGAGTGATTCGTTATACGATCCCGGTCTTGGAACGAATTAAACTCGTACTATGTGGATCCACTGTAATGTGAAATATTAGAAAAAAAAATTGAAAGAATCATATACCAGAAAAACATAATATTTCCGACAGCTACCTCGAAGTTAGGGATATGGTAGCAACCCATCAATTAGCCCTAGAAGTCTTTAAAGAATAAAGAATCCCCCCTTCCTGCAGTTTTATACATTCAACGCCAAGTATTTGACTTAAAGCGCATCTGCTAGTTATGGTTTTTAAACACTTGAGTGTTTAAAACCTATACAAAGCACCAAATAGGACCAATATTTCTTCATACGAATTCACCACATATTTTATTCACATAAAAACTAAAATATCAGACGATCCATAAATGTTAACGTTCGGAAGTGCCGACAAGCAAGCAAATACACTGTTCCTTCATTTGCCGATTTGTGTAGTGACCTCGTTTGGGGGTACAGTACTACTTGGAAATCACTTGTAACCTAATTCCCTAAACAAAGACTTATTATTGTAGTTGAGCAGACAGACTGTGTAGCTCGTCAGTAAACATGTACCCGTTTTAACCTTATCCGAAAACGTGCTCTACCACAATCAAATCATTATAGCGAAAATTGTCTATACAGGCATTTTTACGTAACTTAGTTACATTAAATGTGAATATATAGAAATAACAACAGACGAAACACTGCAGTATCAGCGGTCTCCACACTCATATTAGAGGTATTACAACCTTCGGGTAATAAAAACGTATTCTTTTCCTCTACTGGCTACGACTAAGCCAAACACCATGCAGATGTATTTGTGACACGTAGAACGTATAAAACAATATTTAGTGGTACATCAGCCCTATGGTTGTTTGGTGCAAGGGTTCTATCCTTGCCACTGGACCTGGCACTAAATAATGAAAAAGAATGTAGCACACTTAAGTCCTGTTTCAAATCTATATTTCATAATAATGTAGCAAAATCAAACGAACGACATGTATAAGGTGGTTACAAAAATTACCTCTTGAAGTGATTAGACAAATCCAAAGATACCTGTTTTCCTAACACCGAGGTGTTAGATAAGGAAGTAAATGATTCGCATTACTCGACCTAGATGCTTTTCGCACGACATGCATTCATGTGACAAATTTAACGGAGCGTGAAAAAATATGAAGAATACAGAAATACAGAAGGATTCAGTTGACCAAGCTCGTTCTTTGCTGACTCAGTGAATTTTTCGCCTTGCAAAATATGCCAGAAAATTAAACTGCTCTTTAAGATGGCGATTAAAACTGTTTCTGTTACGTTTGAAGATTCAACGAGACGTAAATATGTCAGAAAGACAGCAATTAGATACGGTGTACATTGCTTTGGGTTTGCTTTATCCTTCGGTTCGTATGGCGCAGTAATATTTTTGCAGTCTAGCATGAATATTACCGGATCATTGGGTAAGATTTCATTTTCCTTTCATAGTTTTTCAATAATTTCACTAAAATTTCAAGTTCATGTGTGTTCAGAAAATAATCTACGCTTCCGTATACAATTTAGTTCACTAAAAGTAGTATGCTAAAACTAGAGGAGAAAATTTTAAAATTCTATTTAACATAATGTTTTTTGAAAGTCTATTGCGAATTACAAACGAAGATTTGTTCCCGAAAAGCAGTTATTCTTCTACAATTATAGTGTTTGTATAAAATTGCTTCACTATTTGGATATTCTCTTTTCCAGGTGCATTGAGCTTAGCGCTGGCATATACTGCATCTGTTGTTTTCTCGATGTTTTTTGTTCCTTCCCTCGTTCGAAAGTAAGCATTCATCATTTCATAGTCCCTATTGTGCTACAGATACATATACAATTTATGAAATACTGCATTACAGACGTTTTTAGAGATATATAATATATATTTTTCATACTAAAAGTCTTATTTTTACATTCATGATCAATTGCTAGGTCCCTAATCCCGCACACTTCAAGACGAATTTTCTTTAACTTCATAGAAACGGGTTCCGGAATAAGTAGAACTGTTATAAAGTAAATGCGTAACAAATTCAGATCAGATTTGCGTTCCCATGCTCACATCTGTCCGAGAGTATAATGATTTATATCATGATACAGGTTCGGCTGTCGACGTTGTTGGCTGTTTGCAGATTTAACGTATCTCCTGTACATTCTATCAAACTTTTATCCCGGTAAGCTTTGATTAAGCGTTCATTTCTTTTACATTTCGATTTCCTATGTATATTTACAGCTTTTTGTGATATCGTTGTACTTACAGCTACTTATACCATTATCCCGGCCGGAATCCTAGTGGGAGTTGGAGAATCTTTATTATGGACGTGCGCTCCTATGGTTTACATTTATTTTGGTAATGTGCATGGGAGTCATGGATCTCGTCCGATCAAATCCTACCTTCGGCAATACACAGGCGCGTTCTATGTAACGATGCTGTTGTCTATGGTAAATAAATATTTTATTATATTATAGATGTATATCACCCGTAATTTTTATCTATTTCACAGTCACGTGTAGATATCAAAGTACATTGTCGCCTTGAGGATTATTAAACCGAAGCCTTTTTTATAGCGTATTTACTTGACATCAACAGCCTGGGATTATTCCTAATATTAGTATGACCCTGAACTCGGAGACGCGCTGCTCGAATCGTTTTCGGATATGATTATTTCGACCTTGGCCATGATAAAATAAATGTATACACTATATTTACATTATTTGTATGAAAATCTTAGCTCCAAGTTCAATTACTGGGTCTTTCGTTCATGAATTATATATTTTGCGAGTACTTGTAGAGTTGTCAGAAACAAGAGAACATTTTTCCCAAATGAGTTCCCCAACAAGCTGTGCCTGTGCTGTGCGTGTTGCGGATTCTACTCCCTATATGCGTACCGCAAATGGTAGTTATAGAATGCCAATGCGCTTATAAAATGCTATTAGGCGCTGTTCAGAATTTTCTACTTTCCAGATTGGCGGAAATTTGATAAGTTGGTTGGTTCTGTTCTATTCCCGTGAACTTGGAGCTGAAGACGTTGGCAAGACAGAAACTTTACGGAATAACAACACCAACAATGATCTGATAACAGCTGATAGATTCCTGGATTGTGGAGCGAATGATTGCGCTGATCCCAATATAACGAATGCGAATCTTAGCCAGTATGTTCCAAACATTTATTCGACTTATGCCTTGATCATTGTGTTTGCTTCGCTATGCATCATTGCTATCGTGGTGCATTATCATACTGTTCCAGACCTAACAACATGTGGAACTGATATGAATACCAGAGATAATGTAAATACTGATGGCATGCTTCCGGTCTATGATCCTGAAGAGGTATTTATTGATTAATCCTTAAATGAAATTATGATATTAAGCATGATTGATAATTCTATGAATCCGATAAACCATACCGTTAGGCGTGCTATATATGTTTGTTGGAAGTGAAATATTAGAAAATATTTCAAAATAATGTTAGATATTTTATCGGTCTAGAATGGTATGAAAGTTTCGGTACTATACGAAATTATTGGGTTGGATACGTCAATCGTACAGATGGTATTTCCGAACTCACCTCTTCTAGGGAAAATATTGAATTGATGCTTAGGCTTGTCGTTATTTAATTTCTCAATGTACAATGGTAGCCGTATAAAACTCATGTCGCCATTGCAGATAGTTCCATCTATGAGAGAAACCATCAAGGCAAACTTCAAACACTGCGTAAAAATTCAGCAACTCCTAGTATCTCCTATATTATTATATTACGGACTTTGCAACGCGTACATTGCAAGTGAAGTTATGAGAGCTTTTGTATCGTGCTTATTGGGTGTTGAGCAGGTAAGTTACCAGTTTTATTCAATATGAAACAGATTGAAGTGATTAAATTAACATTATATTCTTTTCAACGTACCAATGAAAGTCACCGTATTGGTTTGCCAACCATTAGTATTTTGATTGGTGTTATTAGTAAGGGTTTAGAATGTATTATAATTGCATTATTATAGGCAGATGAAACGTACACAGGCACTGGTTGACTTACGACCCATGCGACTTACGTTTGTCTGTACATACGACCACGTCAAATTAAAAATATATATGCCAGTGCCTGAGAGCGCGAACAATAGCTCAAATTCAGGCGACAGGATAGCGACTGTCGCGGATATGACAAAACTGGCATATGACTCACTAAGCTTGCTTGCTTGCTTAGCAAATGAACTAACCCCTAATAATAGCCATCTATAACGAACTCACGTCAAAATCGACTTATGCTGTATTGCATAGCGAATTTAACATCATTATCTTCGTACATTTCTTGCAGGTTGGGATCAGCGTGATAGCAATATCATTAGGCGCGGTTCTTAGCTCTGCTAGCTACGGAAAAATTACAGGACGATTTGGAAGAAATGCTTTGGTTCCTTTTCTAGTGCTATCAGATTTAGCTAATTATTCATTCGGCCTTCTATGGAAACCACAGTCTGATACGCTTGGAATCCTCTATATTAGTTTGGTCTTCTTTGGTATCTCTGATGGATTCTGGAAAAATTTCTTGACAGGTAACTAATTAATCATGAGGGCTAAATCGCGCATTCTCACTTCTATGTATGTACCGATGAGACTTCTTGAATTCGGTAGTTTATAATAGAGTCCAATTCATTACCATACACTAGCTGCAAGTAAACATTTCCTACTACTAAAACAACCAGTGCTTATTGCTCCACAGTCAGTATGAGAATGAGGAAAACAGTGCTACGCGACATATTATATCCATTGTTACATGTGTATAGGAAATGACAAAATAAGTACCTTTCAGTAATTTCAGCCATGTGTGATCTACATAGTTTTGAACCACACGCTCCTGGGTTAAATATACATTCATTCCATCCCCGGATCACGCAAATTAAAACAATGATGCGCTGATTTTGGTTTAATGCTCGTTAAATACTAGTTAAAAAGTTATATTTTCTTTGATGATGCACATATAACGAAGTCCCGAGCGCACCATTACAGGCTGTTAAACTCTGATTATGGGCGAATTATTACAATAGTTTAGAATAGAATGCATTATAATAATCACTAAGTTCTAACTGTAGGATTACTAAAAATCACTTTAAACCTTGTCACATTTGTCTCGAAAATGTATCTTATAATACTTACACATTATATATTTAAAAATATATAAATGAAAGGTTTTCTCGAGATGTTTTGTTATTAAAATGTATTTATGTATCAGTATCTCTCATGAGGGATTGAATTAACCTCTAGTTTGCTATTAAAACTGAATTTCTCTGTCGCGAACTTATGTATGTTTAAAAAGTGTGTCACCAACTGGAAAAGTTTGGGAAGCTCTGAATTATAGACAGGTGTCCATTATTTAATTACTTTCGTTCTGTTGGCAGATTTTACGACCGACTACTTTCGAAATAACCAGGAGATTGTATTTAACGTTTGGAATATATGGATCACCATGGGAATAGCTCTTCAGTTTGCCTTGGGATCCGTTTTCATCGTATGCGTCAGAACGAAGATTTATATGCTGATCGTAATTTATATTGTGTCCGTGATGTGCTACGGTAAAAAACTGTTAGTTTTCATTACATTTCATTTGTACATATGATTCTAAATAGAATTATTTTCTACATTTCCAGCTGTGGCTGAAAAGAGATATCGTCGCAGAAACATCGAGAATCTTGAATGAAAATTAATGGCCGCTCCGTAGTGATATAAAAAAATAAAATTTGTCTATCAAGCTGAAAACTTTCAAACAAAACTACTTTATAAATGTGCTAATAATAACAATTCGGCTATTTTATAATAGATGCTTCGAGGTACGAGCAGTATTAAATTGGTCTGATTCGCCACACCCACAATATTTATAGTTTATCTTCGCGGTACGAGCTGATATGGGCATGCATACGGGTGTACAATGGTAAAAATAAGTTCTATCGACTTTTAGTTCCGTATGTGGATAGTGATACCTGCGGCTAGTGTTATGTCAAGCTTTGGCTCTTCATCTATTTGACTGAATGACTTATAGGGATTAGAATTTGATGAATAACAAATAATTATAAAGTGAAAAACACCAACGATAACGATTGAACGATTAAGTGGAAATAATGTGAGAAACAAAATATCACTCTCAAAAACTAACGGTGAAAAATATTGTTTAGAGTTTCCATATCGAACATAGAGATAAGCTAAGGTGGGAAAGCTATAGAGAAAAATGTAGAGTCTCGTGACGTATGGAGAGACGAAAACTGTAGAGTGACTGAATAACGTTTCTTGTAATTAGAGTGGAGAATTGAATGCTTGTAAGCAGCATCGGTAATAAATTGTCTTGGTGATTAAATGATGGGGGGGGGGGGTGTGATAATTCAATTGTGAAGTCAATACTGCGGATACTTGAGTTGTATGTGTCAATGACTAAGAAATAAATTTTCATACTAAGGAATTAAAAATAGAGCCGGATTCGATTAAACTTAGATAAGACTCGGAAGAACTTTACACCAAACAATCTCAAAAGCTGAAAACTACTATTTACTGTAATAAAATTATCAGTTCTTTCCATTCTAATGTTACGATAATCTTGAAAATATTTTCAACAAAGGACACTTGTAATTCATATACAAATATCCATACATATATCTGACTTACTACGACTGAGCAGAAATCCTAGTTACTATTTCGAGCGGCGATAATAGAAACAGCATCAGTAAGACAAGGAATGACTATATCTATGAAAAATCAAGTAGAATGCAACGGACGGATTCATCTTATAACAATCTACAAAGCTTCAACAAACCGGTATTAGTATACCATTTTCCACAGTTTAGCAAATCGAAGAGTAGTGTAAGGTTGCTTGGAGATTGGATTGCTTTCAATGTATAAGTAACGTGTTCTAAGGCAATTTGTATTGTCTTCGTACTTGAGCCTGTACAAGAACATCGAAGTGGACATGCACAATAACTAAAATATTCAATATACAAATATGAAAGAAATAAGAGCATTACACTGTATGGATACAAAGTCAAGATGTGCTGCATTTTTAAGTCTAAATTTGTTACAAGACCAAATACAACTGCCACATCAAATATGCTCACATTTACACAATATTTTTCATTGAACACATTTGCAGTGTGACGTCTTCTACCAAAACTCAGCAAAAAAGGAAATCACTCGGAATAGTATCATGCATCATAAGAAGACATAAAGACAAAAATTGAATGGACAGTCCTGAAAGCATATTTCAAATATAAATGTTGATATCTTGTTAAATAAGAAAAATTCAACATTAAGTATATTCTACTATAATATTGCACTAAAAAATTCCAAATTAACCTGAAGGGCTGTAACTCCGAATAATGACTAATGAAAGTAAAAAGTGGAAAAATATTAACCCTTTTTGTTAAGACCTGACTCAACTCTTTCTAACTAACTTAATAATTTGCTGCTATAACGCAAATTTGCTTGCTCTATGGCTGATCGCCCCATTAACAAACTGAATTAATATTTACTGCATCATTAGGTTACTGGTAATATTGATGTAAGGGTGGGACACTTCAAACTGCTGGTTCCAATATCTCCAGCAGTATAAAAAATAATGAAATTTCTTTAAAAGGGTCTGTTAGAGATTCCTGAATTAAACATATTAAATCTTCCAAAATTGAGGGAAAAGTACATCTCAGAATTGATGAAAGCTTGAAAAAAATATAACTGTTTCGCATGTATAATATTATAAGTAAGTACTGCGGTTGGGAAGATATAAGAATGAGGGATAATCAAAATGAGTTATATTTTACTTACTTATTTACTTTACCCAGTCTCATCGACATATTTATTTCACATAACCATATTTGAAATGCAATACAGAATATTTGGAGGACCGTGTCAGATCATTCAGGTGACAATACCTTGGTGAACCTATAATAACTTCATCGACAACTAAACGCATTTGTTAATTGTGCTGCATTTTTCATGAGTTGCAGTAAGTAAATATTAATATGTGGTATTAAAAAAGATTTCTTAAAATAATCCTCATACTGAAATACTATTTCATCCTGCATTTGTCTCTGACTTTTCGTTTTCAGCATTACTTTGAGTCGATGCCTGCAATTTCAATGATATATTACATGATAAAATCAATGCAAATAAGCAAAAATTATTAGTAATATATTCTGACCTCATCTCCTGAAAGTTGGTCATCTACTGGTTCTCCTGCACCAGCATCAATTTCTTCATCTCCATCATCCATATATTCACCATCTTCATCATCAACAACATTTGCAACATTACCATTACTCTCTGTATTGTATCCCTCGTCATCTTGATCAAAGTAAACGATTTCTTCAGGATTCGGAGCTCGAGGCAAAAACTCTTCATTCGGGCAAATAGTTTCAAAGAGATTCCTAGCCTAAAAATCATTTTTTTTTAAAGTGGAATTACAAACACTACATTTTATGTTTTTGGGTGGCTTGAGAATACAGATCAAACCAGTATGTTAACAAAATCTTTCTCCATTTGTAAACATAGGATCTTTTAAATGCAGTTGAACAATTATAAAATAGATAGGGTGTAGAACTAGTTAAGGGTTGCCAGGCAGTCAATTTGTATGCTAATAGATTTTATGTGGGGTTTAATACATACAACCAGCATTTTATATGCAGCAGAGAAAAATTTGGATGCTTCGTAAAACTAGGGCTGTGAATTTTTTGGTTACGGGAGTAATGGCAGGTTACTGGAGTATTTGTAGTAAAATTATCCACAACTATCACCTTTTCCTCTTGTCACATGACTACAACTATTAAAACAAATTTAGGGTGGTTCAAGGAAAATAATGTGTGCTACATTTAAGTTACCCTTTATTGTATAGATATTACATATTATATAGTATTTCTTTGGTAAATTTCTAAGGATATTCTATAGTACATTTTTTCACATGCACATTTTATATTCAAATAACGCTGTAATCTTATAAGAATTATTTTCTTTTGAAATAGTTATTCCTCAAGTTGCAATAGGTCTTCAATTTTTTTTAGCCTCAACTTTTAATTTTTCGTAGTAGGATGTTTTCTTAGTTTTGAACCTATACAGAAATTTGCTCCTGATTTTCTTTACTTTACTGCTTTACTGCATATTCCTTTGATAAAAAAATACCCTTTTCATCAATTTTGTAAGTTTTGTCTTAATGTAACTCCATGTTTGTAACTTCCTAAATAATTTCATGAAGTCAAAATAGCATAGCCTTTGTATCCAAACTCTTAACAGGATAGAGTCATATGAAGTAGGACCTTTTAGGTTTGCAGTGATGAAATGTCTTGTATGTTGTGTGCTTTTAATATATATCGGTATTATATCAAGTTTATTACTATTTAATTATAATTATTTTAAATTACAATGAGGAGTAGCTTTGAATGTTTTGTGTACCGACTCAAAAGCCCTGCTTATAACACGGCAGAAAAATTATTGACCCCATCTTCTGTGATGTAATGGCGGTTTACAGTGTTCTTCAAGCTGTAAGCAAGTAATGGCTAAACCTAGACACAGTCATTTCAAATACTTCCAGGTTTACCATCAATGACACCTACCAATGTGTACCAATCAGATTTACAAAACACAGTTGTTCTTACTTCTTGTACAGCATCATCAAATCCCAGATCCATATTCGGGCCTCTAGTAACATGAACATTTAGTGGCAAGGTATTCTCATTCACTCCACCACTCATCATGTTGAAGTATGAAACCCACATTATTCCAGGTTTAGTGTCTTCTATGCTCTTTGCACTCGATTCATTTTTTCTCTCCTGAGAAGTTTCAGGTTCTGTAAAAAATATAAAACTGAATATTGAAAAACCAAGAACTGAAAAATTAGTGGGGAGTCTAGTTAACCTCATATTACATTCCTCAACAGTTCATGAAACGATGGCATTCTCTACAACCTGGGAAATATCTAAAGGAAAACCGGGAACTTCATGCGACCAAGAGTCTTATAGCAAACTCTCTTAAGAAATAATTAATAGTCATCTGTACATAAAAAACAGAGTTTAATTACTGTACATTTGCATTTGTACTAATTTTTCTCTCTCTACTGCGAAGGTATAAAAAGTTTCCGAATCAAGAAACAATAATGAAGTTTCTTTTGCAACAATACAAGTATCCATACAAAATTGAAAAATTTTCATGCAATGCCTCAATTTGTTGATAATTAAAGGAATAACCATGTGATATGATGATTTTGAGCTGATGTCATGGTAAAGTTGCCTAACAGATGAGTGTCAGATGGTTGAATCCTTGACATAGGTGCTTCGAATGGTCGATAAAGTATGATGATGTGTGGGTGATAATATAACAAATTATAGGGCAGAAAATTACAGAAAAAGATAAAGCTGATGAAAGCAAGGTTCTATTGCACTAAAATATTGCATTGTTTTCAAAGATTTGAGGTGAAATTTTCACCCAAAACTGGATAACAAACATTTTTGTATGTAACACACACTGAAGGTTGAATATAATGGGAGAAATATACAAAGCTTGCATATAAATCCTATGATTACCAGGCTAAATAAATAGAATATAATACCCAGATCAGAATGCAATTCTTCTTTGAATCTATTTCTGGTAAACAGCAATTTTTCAATAACTTTGAACTGAGATTGTGGGGAAGGATTGGTGTTTTCTGCTCCGGGTTTGATACTGGTCAAAGCATGAACAACAACTGAAATAAGGAAAGGAAGCTGATAGATAACCAATTTTTGAATAATTAACAAAATCAAGAATCTTACAAAGCTTTGGAGGGCACACAGAGCATGAGCCACCAACTTCAATTAACCGTGATGAGGGCATTTCTATTTCAGGTGGAATGGTGATAAGAGATACCTAGAGAAAAAAAAGAAAAGAAATCTGATGTAGAATACATAGAAATTTTGTATAGTATACTGTTTCCTATGAATTTCAATTTTAATGAAATTGAATAGTGTGAACCCTCGATTGAACGGATTTATAGGGGTGAATACTTGTCCGGGAATGTAAAAGTCTGAATTTCTGCTGAAAGTATTGCATTGCTACCTACAAAAAGTAATACAGTAACTAATAGCAAGAAAAATTATGAGTAAACACTGTGCTACAGCTATGTTTCCACTGCAACTGAGGGCGATTACAAACCAACATGTGCAAATCTCCCGTCCAAATGGTCAACTACACGAGTTGTCAGGCTGTGTCTGGCGCAGTGCTAAAATTTTTTTTTTTTTTAAATTTAGTCTAAATTTTCCGAAATCATGTGAGAATCATAACTCATAACCTTACCTTCATACAATATATCATATTGTATATTGTACCCCATTTTCCACAACAACAGCGATGATTTGTTATGGCATCACAAAAATACATTTAAATTATCTATATACTATTACTAACCCCTAAACCTAAACGAAAATGTATATTGGGGTGTGTACCCCACCCTATCGCAGTGTATGTTGTCATTATTGGGGTCACATATGCAAGGCTCTAATTTATAAGTTCAATTCAGTTCGGTTTATTGGTTATTCAGAGAACCCGAGCTTCCATTATTTGTACGTACAAACAAGGGATCTTTTCTAATTGAAAATTGGGGTCAGGGGTATTGTTTGAATCAAGAGTTGGGGGTGAGGGGTGTGTTTAATTGTTTTACCTCAATATGAGGTGAACTTAATTTAAAGTTTGTGTTTTATTTCACACAACCGTGTTTATATCGGCAATTAAAAAAGTAACCGCTGGATGGTACTCGAGAATATTCAGACCTGCGTCTACAAGTCGTCTTGGTAACATATATACAAAAATTATCAAGATTTGCTCTATTTGAATGGTTCAATGTCAAATATACCAGATACACCACACTGTCAACGATGAAAAGAACATACATGCTCTTTCTCAGAAGGCAGCAGTGATTTATCCGTCACATATATGGCTCTTGATACCATATTTTTGAACGGAACTCTGAGAGGTTCTGGTACATAGCACTCATCAATAATTAAATGCTCACAGTCCAATCTCTGGCCTATTTGAAAATAAACAACAATAAATACCTACAGCCGATACCCAGTTACATTACAGTCAAGTAACGGGTATTTCAATCTTCCCTATGGAAAAAAATCTATGATCCATAAATATCTGGAGATTGAGAGGTAGGTAGGTAAATTAACTACATATATATTTCTAGAATGTGTACATCATAGCCTTTGGGGAGATCCGAATAAATGCTAAGGGACATTGGAATTACACTCCTGCGTTTGCTGACTTCCGGTAGCAAATCAGTCACAAGTTACTGGCCTATGTTTTCAAATCAGTCTAATCAATTTTTCGAATACTCAATTGCAAGCCATTGGCTAAAAATGGTAGTTCTACAAGTCAAAGGCCATCCAAACGCTGTACAATGGCAATCAAGTCAAGTACCAAGCTCTGTTTAGTTTGGTAGTTCATTGCTGCTATTTCAATTTAGAAAGATTATTTGTACAAAGAACTTTTCAAATTCAGATTAAAAAGCAACTAAGAAACCAACAGCAAAATCAGTTCAAAACCTGTATTGTCTATAATTCCAATACAAGTTCCAGACTCCTTGTCGATTATAAGCCCAGCAAGAAATCTTTGAAGGCAAAAAGTTCCACCGAAGACAGCACTAAGTCTAAAATGGAGAGTGAACTCAGTAATAAAGCAGAAATCTGGCAGTGTTATAACAGAGCCTCATATCATATCATACCTGCAAAACGCTTGCGGCAGTTCTCCCACACCATAAAGTGGCCATAGAAAAGCGCTATTCCCGTAGCGACCAAGCGATTTCAAAAATTTTTGCGTAGCTTTGAGCCCATCCAATGTACTTGTTGTTTCATTGACCATTGAAATGGAATAGAGTATGAAGTGTTGCAATTTCTTGCTCAATTTTTTACCAGCAAGAAATTCTATAAAACGTCCATTCTCATAATCTGCAGAACAGAGAGAAATATTTTCATGGAGTAATGTTTATTATATGTGCATAACATTTCCAAACCTTCATATTCCTGATGGTGATTTTCATAGTTTGCACACATGGTTAGTATCCTCATGAGCATACGCTTTTCAATCACAGTAACAAATCTAAAATATCATTCAAAATGACAATATCGCTCAAACTATATCAAAATATGTCGAGTGTTATACACCACTGATCTAAGTAAACTTTATATCATTATAGGAAATATTTATAAATAAGGAAATAATTTTCTCACTTGCTTGCAAACACATCAGCTCTTGAACATGGAACTGGAGCTAAACGTCTTGCAGCAGTAGTATCCTCGTCAAGTAAAGTTAAAGTTCTTGTGACGTTCCGGAATTCCAAGTAACGACAAACATTCGAAGTGATAAGAAGTTCGACGAGCTTTCCTCTTGAGAACATCAACTAATTTTAGACAGGGAATATAAGTATGTGCTAAATTGATAAAACATGTCCTCGTGATTTACTGAAATAGGGATGGAGGGGTTACTATCAATGCTGAAAGATTGTTTAATGGAATGTGTACCTCTTCGGTCCGCAGACCAGCACCGATTCGCGTTAATATTCGTGCCGGTCCGCAGAAATGACAGGGTCATTTGTATACTTCAATTATAAAGCGACATGCCGTAACCAAACAAGCTGCGTATATCTTCTCAACGAAAAATAGAAAACGAATCGAAACATGTTTTGTTAGGCCTTACAAAGGCATTATTTCATCGCCCAATTAAATTTAAATAACGCTTAAGTGCATCTTATCTCTTGTAATTCCATTACCGAATTACGCTTATACAACTTTATGTAAAACAACTTTACTAGACAAAATGGTTTTGCAACAATCATAGGTCTGTTGATTGATGTGTGAGTTGCCGCCATTTCCCGTCTTACTTTCAGTTCGGTTACTGCTAATAATAACCACGTTTTATGTTACTGGTGAGAGAGAACCACCGCACTAGACGATACTTCGTAACTTTTTAAATCAAATCGATATCACAGTTGAGAAAGGCAACATTTTGCCATTAGTATTGTCTGCCTGTAAAATATAAAATGACTTCTTACTTTTGGTGCTAGATCCAAATTGAAATTCCTCCATGAAGAATAGAATGATTCTCGAAAATGAAGTTTTTCGTCCACTTTGTCTGGTTCAGGCTTCGATTCAATATTTTCTTTGATCACTCCACTTGATTCACTTATTTTTTCCACAGATGAGTCTTCGGATATCTTATCTTCCTGAGTGTCTCCTACCTGTCGATGAGATAATGAGGATAGTTTATATTCGCCACAGGCCATCACATCTTTTCTGTCTTTGCGAGCCGAAGCACTATAAACAGATATTCCTTCATACCCGTTGCTATTTTTCTGAATCTGGCAAGGTCTCCTATAATATATGGATATTTTTTCATCGCAAACAAGGTGATATCCCCATAGCTAAGTAGGCATAACTACCAGCAGATGTGTAAAATAATAAATATACAGTGTGTTGATTTTCTTAATAAATTAAAAAGATATAAACTTGAATAACATCTCTAGTGACATCACATTGGTTTCCAAATTAGTAAGGAATGGTAAGCAGGTGCCGAACCTTTTTCCATACAATCCCTCCTTCTGCTCCTTTAGGCCTGGAAATTTCCCCCTTATATATTAGAATGCGTAAAACCACTTGTTCAATCTGTGCTTGAATCGCTGTGCTAAGGGACGTAGAAATAAATGTACTTATATATATATATATTTAGTCCTCTATCTTCTTGCACAATAGTTTTATTCAACAGGCATTCCAATACAGCAATATTTACCACAGATTTACCTGATTGACTGTGATTTCACCATTGTCTTTCTGTACGAAACTGCATTCTG
>QRAM01000575.1:0-47713 GCA_013436055.1 Halocynthia roretzi | reverse complement strand
AATTTTGGATGGTTTCCTCCGCCTCCAACTTCGAAAAATTTGGTCAACGAACTTTTTCTAAACCAGGGACAATCAAACACTAGTCTTTAAGCAGAGGTCAGATGAAAGTTGGGGCATAAAGTTGCTGGTCGTAAGTTTCAGTACGTTTTTTATTTTAATGTCAAGTACCATTCGGATAATGATTTTCATGTCTGTATTTTATATCATGTAATCGTTTTTCATGTTATAGTAGACTTTTCAATTAATATCAAAAAATATTTACATTATGTTTCATCGTATAGATGTACTGTAAAAGACTATCTTGCATCATAATATCTACCATCATCATCACGATCATCTAATACACGAAATTATTAATCGTAAAACAGCGGATTGCCAGAAAACGCATTTGTCACTCTCACTATTATAGTAATACCTCGTCTACGTCAGATTCCATTTTACGATACGTTTCCACAACAATTTTTGTGAATCGAACGTTATTTTCTCTGATATAACGTCACTCAGCAGCGTCACCTCAACATAATGTAATGACGTGAAATAAATAATTTCTTTCCTGATATGTGTATTTGAAGAAACAATGGAAGTTCAAATCAATTTAAATATCACTGAACAATAAAAACAGATCAAAACAAAATAATGCATATGCAGTTCAGTACTGTACAGCACACGATAAACTGTTTAAATTGTAGTCCGCCGTCTTAACGTGTGGTAGCGTTGCTGCTAGTTCTCAAGCATAAAAATTATTTAATAACTTAACAAGATTTATATTCTTTCATGTCTTGTGTAGGCTATTTGGTTACTGTTTCTCGTCATACTCAAGATATTAGCTCCGAATTATTGAGTCAAATAATGATGTAATGCGAGGTATTACTGTATATTTTAGTCTGACTGCGGAAGGCACCAAACTATCATAGAAATGTGCTGTTCTGTTTCTAACTTTTTCCTAATCATATCTCATGGAGGTAGATTTTTTTGCGGCACATTGTCCTGAATTCTACCGATTAAGGGGAATTGTTTCAAGTAAGCAGAGAGAGTGTACATGTATTGGTTGGAGTTCCACTTAGCCGGAGTGAATCTTTTTTTAATTATTTCAAGTGCCGTTTAATCTGGGTACTGAATGAAATGACGATTTTCTTTCGAGTTTACTTACTACGTTTTAAAAAAATTTAAGTACAGGAATAGTATAATCATGTTAGGTCTATGGAATAAAATTTCTCCCTAATAACTTAAGAAATTATTGTTATCAATTGTTTACAGAGGCGAATTTTATTTGAAATCATAACAAAGAGTAATCCATTGAAATGGTAATAATTTAAGTCCGTACAGTGGATGGTGCATAGCTGGAGATGTGAATTAGAAACACTTTCTATGAACAATGGATGGTCCGGCTTCATCGTATTCTTGTTTGCTAATCCACATCTGTTGGAAGGTAGAGAGGGAAGCAAGGATAGATCCTCCAATCCAGACAGAATATTTACGTTCAGGAGGAGCAATGATTTTGATCTTCATGGTACTTGGAGCAAGGGCAGTGATTTCCTTCTGCATACGATCAGCAATACCAGGATACATGGTGGTTCCACCAGAGAGAACGTTGTTAGCGTAAAGATCCTTACGGATGTCAATATCGCATTTCATGATGGAATTGTACGTGGTTTCGTGAATACCAGCTGATTCCATACCTGACAAATAACATATTTATTATTATGTCGCTTATGAAATCGGAATCGCAAAGGAAATATTGTATATCTTCGTTGATGAACAGATGATGAAGCTTTAACTTACCAATGAATGATGGTTGAAAAAGAGTTTCCGGGCAACGGAATCTTTCGTTTCCAATAGTGATAACTTGTCCATCGGGAAGCTCGTAGCTCTTTTCGAGTGAAGTAGACGAAGCTGCAGTTGCCATCTCTTGTTCGAAGTCGAGTGCGACGTAGCACAACTTTTCCTTGATATCACGAACGATTTCACGTTCGGCAGTAGTGACGAAAGAATATCCTCTTTCTGTGAGAATCTTCATCAAGTAATCAGTTAGATCACGACCGGCCAAATCTAACCTTGCGATAGCATGAGGAAGAGCGTATCCTTCGTAGATGGGGACGTTGTGGGAGACACCATCACCAGCATCCAATACAATACCTATAATCGTACAGAAATCATTTTTGACATTAGCAAATCTAATATATGATAATGGAATTATATATTCCTTCGACATCGACTAAAAAAAACGCAGCTGAAAACCCCTCCTATTACGATTTGTTTTTAACGGAGTGTGACATATTTTGTTGCCGCAGACGAACGAACTAACTACACTACAAGTTGTCAAATACTTACCAGTTGTTCTTCCAGAAGCATATAGTGATAGCACAGCTTGAATTGCGACGTACATGGCTGGGACATTGAAGGTCTCGAACATAATTTGTGTCATCTTCTCTCTATTTGCCTTGGGATTCAACGGAGCTTCTGTGAGAAGAGTTGGATGCTCTTCAGGAGCGACACGGAGTTCATTGTAAAAGGTGTGATGCCAGATCTTTTCCATATCATCCCAGTTTGTGATGATACCATGTTCAATGGGATATTTCAAAGTGAGGATTCCTCTTTTGCTTTGAGCCTCATCTCCTACGTAGCTGTCCTTCTGTCCCATACCGACCATGACACCTTGATGTCTTGGACGACCAACGATTGATGGGAAAACTGCTCTTGGTGCGTCATCACCGGCAAAACCAGACTTGACCAATCCTGATCCATTGTCGCAGACGATTGCGGTTGTATCTTCTTCACCATCAGACATGATTTTGTTTTGTTATTTAGTACAGATAGAACTTGGAGGATGTAGTTGATTGATTGACTGTACACGCTTGGTGATGAATATATGAAAACGATAGAGGGCTTATATACTGAAAGTAACGGAGTAACGAAAAAAAAAATGAAGACAGTTGTTATCACGCGCAATTCGTAACGAGAAGTGCGATGACCATAAAAGGAGCAACTTAAGAATATCATGGCGGGATATATCGTTCAACTGGTGGTACGTGCGAACAATTGAGTTCTACACTTGTGTGTCTTTGGTGTCGTGAATAACAGCAGCGAAGTCCAGTAAAGAATATTTGCGTTCCGCTCACAAATTGGTAATAATTTTTTCCAATATGATTTATGCTGGTATCAGTTGATGAAATCTATTCCTATTCACATTTCCTAATTGGTAATAAATTTTTAATGTTCCAGGTGTATTTTTAAAAGTCAAATTTTGGATTATCTACTCCTACTCCATCTTCTAAAAATAGGTCAACGAACTTTCTCTTAATCAGGGACGCTGAAACACGAGCCGTCGAGCGGCAGTTGGATAAAATTTGTGGAATGAAGTGGCTTGTCGTAAGTTTTAGCAAGTTTTTATTTGAGTGATAATTTCCATTTGGATAATGATTTTCATGCAGGTATTTTAGATCATGTAATCGTTTTTCTTGTTAGAGGAGACTTTTCAATTAATAGCAAAAAGACATTTACATAATGTTATGTGACATTGTATAGATGTACTGTATAAGTTTTTCTTGCATCATAATATCTATCACCATCATCTAAAACAAGAAATAAATGATCGTAAGTCAGCGGATGCCCAGAGAACGTATTCTATTTTATGCTTCGTTTCTAGAGCAATTTTTGTTAAGCGAACGTTACTTTCTCTGATCTTACGTCACTCAGCAGCGTCACCTGAACGAAATCAAATGACGTGGAATGAATAATTTTTCCCCTAATATATGTATTTGAAGGAACAATAAAAGTTTAAAACAATTTAAAAAATTACCGTACGATAAAAAAATATAAAAACAAAATAATGCATATACAGTATAGTACTGTAGAGCGTACGATAAACTGTTTAAATTGTGGTTTCGCCGTCTCAACACGTGACAGCGACTGCTGGTTCTCAAGCAAGCAAAACAAAGGCCATATGTATTTTGCATGTGCTTGCCTTGTCTTTTGCTGCTTTTTTGTGAGTGGTATGAAGCCAAAGAAGGATAGTGTATTTGATAACTTAAAGAGAGTTATATTCTTTCACGTGTTGATTACGTTAATTACTATCTGTTTGTCTTCATACTCAAAACATCAGCTACGGCTTATGGAGTCCACTAATAATGTGATGCAAGGTATTACTGTATATTTTAATCTGACTGCGGAAGTCACCAGACTATCATAGACATATGCTGTTCTGTTTCAACTTTTTCCTATCATAGCTCTTGGAGGTAGATTTGTCTGCGGTACATTGTCCTAAATTCTACCGATTAAGTGGAATTATCTCAAATAAGCAGAGAGATTGTACATGTATTGATTGATTTGTGTTCCTTATCAACATTTTTATACTTAGCCGAAGTAAAACGTTTTTAATTATTTCTTGTGCCATTTAAGCTGAGTACTGAATGAAATGACGAATATGATTTGACTTTACTTACACACCACGTGATTTTTTAAATTTATATTTTGGAATAGTATAATCATGATAAGTCTATGGAATATAATTTCTCTCTCAAAGAACTTAAGAAAAAATTATCATCAATTGTTTACAGAGTTGAATTTTATTTGAATTCATGACAAAGAGTAATTCATGGAAATGGTAATAATTCAGATCCGTACAGTACAGTGCAGTGGATGGTGCATAGCTGGATATGTGAATTAGAAACACTTTCTATGAACAATGGATGGTCCTGCTTCATCGTATTCTTGTTTGCTAATCCACATCTGTTGGAAGGTAGAGAGGGAAGCAAGGATAGATCCTCCAATCCAGACAGAATATTTACGTTCAGGAGGAGCAATGATTTTGATCTTCATGGTACTCGGAGCAAGGGCAGTGATTTCTTTTTGCATACGATCAGCAATACCAGGATACATGGTGGTTCCACCAGAGAGAACGTTGTTAGCGTAAAGATCCTTACGGATGTCAATATCGCATTTCATGATGGAATTGTACGTGGTTTCGTGAATACCAGCTGATTCCATACCTGACAAATAACATATTCATTAGTATGTCGCTTATGAAATCGGAATCGCAAAGGAAATATTGTATATCTTCGTTGATAAACAGATGATGGAGCAAGCTTTCAACTTACCAATGAATGATGGTTGAAAAAGAGTTTCCGGGCAACGGAACCTTTCGTTTCCAATAGTGATAACTTGTCCATCGGGAAGCTCGTAGCTCTTTTCGAGTGAAGTAGACGAAGCTGCAGTTGCCATCTCTTGTTCGAAGTCGAGTGCGACGTAGCACAACTTTTCCTTGATATCACGAACGATTTCACGTTCGGCAGTAGTGACGAAAGAATATCCTCTTTCTGTGAGAATCTTCATCAAGTAATCAGTTAGATCACGACCGGCCAAATCTAACCTTGCGATAGCATGAGGAAGAGCGTATCCTTCGTAGATGGGGACGTTGTGGGAGACACCATCACCAGCATCCAATACAATACCTATAATCGTACAGAAATCAATTTTGACAAGAGCATTGTTGCCACAGACGAACGAACTAACTACATTACAAATTGTCAAATACTTACCAGTTGTTCTTCCAGAAGCATATAGTGATAGCACAGCTTGAATTGCGACGTACATGGCTGGGACATTGAAGGTCTCGAACATAATTTGTGTCATCTTCTCTCTATTTGCCTTGGGATTCAACGGAGCTTCTGTGAGAAGAGTTGGATGTTCTTCAGGAGCGACACGAAGTTCATTGTAGAAGGTGTGATGCCAGATCTTTTCCATATCATCCCAGTTTGTGATGATACCATGTTCAATGGGATATTTCAAAGTGAGGATTCCTCTTTTGCTTTGAGCCTCATCTCCTACGTAGCTGTCCTTCTGTCCCATACCGACCATGACACCTTGATGTCTTGGACGACCAACGATTGACGGAAAAACTGCTCGCGGAGCGTCATCACCGGCAAAACCAGACTTGACCAATCCTGATCCATTGTCGCAGACGATTGCGGTTGTATCTTCTTCACCATCAGACATGATTTTGTTTTTTTATTTAGTACAGATAGAACTTGGAAGGTGTAATTGATTGATTGACTGTACAAGCTTGGTGATGGTTATAAGGGAACGATAGAGGGCTTATATACTGAAAGCAATGGTGTAACAAAAAAAAATGAAAACGGTTGTTATCACCCGCAGTTCGTAACGAGAAGTGCGATGACCATAAAAGGAGCAACTTAAGAATAGCATGGTGGGGTATATCGTTCAACTGGCGGTACGTGCGAACAATTGAGTTCTACACTTGTGTGTATCAATGGCAGTGTGAATAGCAGCAGCAAAGTTCAGTAAAAAATATTTCTGTTCTGTTCCCAATTGTTTATAATTCCTTGTGACATTTTGAACTAGTTGACGAACGTAATGCTATTCAGAATTTTTTATTTGAAATATTTTTTTTGATGTTACGTGACATCGTATTGATCTATTGTATATCTCTCTTCCGAATCCTGAAATTCGACTTTTACACGTCTATTCCCGTCATCATCACTTTTAAACAGTCAAGCTTCATGATTGGGAGTGGGAGCATTTGTAACCACGGTCCGATCGACAATAGTACATGCTACCTCCATCTAGCGGAAGCTGTGTTGGGAAGTATTAAATTATGTCACGCTACAGTGATTTCACGTGTCAACTTACTGTGTTGCAAATTCTTCATTCAGGTGATTCCTAGTTGTGTTGGTAGGTTTGTAAGAAAATACCGTCGTGAATACTATCTTCGCTGTTCAGAACAATATCGGGAACGGAAACTGGCAATATGGACGCAGAGGAACAAGGGTTGAGTTAATTTCCAAATACCATTTGATTTTCGCAAGCATACGGCCTAGAACAGTTGTTATTTGATACGGATCTATTTTGTATTGTGCTCTTTACTTTTATCTTTTGTCTACGAAGCTACGTGCTTTTGCGGCCAAAATGTTATTATGTTATTTTTTCTATTTGAACAGAGACAATGATACTGGTGGAAGCTTATTGATCAAGTTATGTAACGAAGAAGGCGAGACCCTGGGTTCTCATTTAGATGTTCCGTTATCCATCACATCTGATCAGCTTGAGCAGCTGTGTAATGCTCTTCTAAAAAAGGTATTTCAATCTCCTCATATCTTGTACCAGAATGGTAATATAATTCATCCACTTTTCCAAATGTTTTTTTTTGCTTTATAATAGGAAGAGAAAACACCATATGCTTTTTATGTTCACGGTGTGGAAATTATGTCCGACCTCAAGTCTGTTGTCGAGAAGATGGATTTGTCAACTGAGATTGTTTTGCCAATTATTTATCAACCACAGGCCGTTTTTAAAGTAAGATCGTGTCTTTTTAATATATTTATCGAGAGTCACCACTACTGCATTTCTTCATAACGACTTATTTTCTTTATCAGGTCAAGGCGGTAACTCGTTGTACATCATCCATTGAAGGACATGGGGAAGCTGTACTTTCAGTTTCATTCAGTCCGTCTGGGAGGTGAGCTTTTCAGAAATGCACTCATTTTTAGATTTTAAGTTCTTGAGAAATTTGAGTCATGAAGAAATATGTCTCATTATATTTGCAATATGATATAAAACTTATGACAAACTTACTACATCTAGCAACATGGCAAGCGGCTCTGGCGATACAACTGTTCGATTTTGGGATCTTAATACCGAGACCCCGCATCATACTTGCAAAGGACACAATCACTGGGTGCTCTGCATAGCTTGGTCTCCAGACGGGAAAAAGTTGGCGTCAGCGTGCAAGAATGGAAAGGTAAAATTATATTCTACTAATAAAAAAATGCTAAAATTAGTAAAAAAGCCTTTGGTAAGATGCCATCACTTAATCTCTGTCTTTTTCATCGTATTTATTTTATTTACAATATTGCCTTCTAGCAAATAATTTCTGATATTTTGTTTCCAAAGATATCAGTCATTAAATGGAAATGTTTTTACAAGTTTTGCTTATCCATGGATGAATATTAATTAAAAGATAATGGTACTTTTGAACACTGCTTATTAATGATGTGTTACGTTATTACAACTTGAAAAGGTTTGTTTATGGAGTCCAGCAACTGGTAAACAGCTTGGCAAGACTCTCAAGGGCCACAAACAATGGGTAACATGCTTGGCCTGGGAACCGCTGCATTTGAATGGAGAATGCAGAAAATTGGCCAGTGCATCTAAGGTATGTAAGGTATATTGGATTCAGGCTTAGTAATATGTTTGATATATTTTATTCGGTTTTCCAATTAAGGATGCTACTGTGCGTATATGGGACGTGATATTAGGGACTTGTGTCTTGATTCTGTCGAGCCATCTACAATCGATCACATGCGTCAAGTGGTCGGGTGAATCTTTGCTCTACACCTCTTCACAAGATCGTACAATAAAAGTCTGGAGATCGAGTGATGTGAGTCGGTACAATCATAATATACTGGGAACATAGGCTTAGAGCTTTGAAATGGCCAGGATAGGTGAAGAAAAGATAAATGTATTGGAATTTGCATGATAGTTATCTTAGTCAGTAAATAGCTAAATATAATATCAGTATGTGGTACTATGTTCTACCCCTATCAGGAATGGATGTGTGGTCGGAAACATCAGAAGATAAAACTTATCAGAAACAAGTTTATACTTGTTTAAGTATTGAACTTTATTATTTGAGTTTGAGAAAGGCTAGAATTGTAAGAGAAGAAGAAATATCCAATATAGCTATTTTATTAAAATTAAGGTTGTTGGAACAGAACCTTGTCCTCGAGTATAGACTATGTGTACAGAAATTAAATATAGATTGATTTAAATTATTTTTTATTATTTATTTAAATATTGCAACATTTAGGGTGTTATGTGTCGAACCCTAGAAGGCCATGGACATTGGGTAAACACGATGGCGCTTAGCACCGACTATGTCATGCGGACTGGGGCATTTGAACCCGCCGATGCAGAGAAGGTGAAAGGGTCAGACAGCGATACTGCAGCAATACAGAAGAAGGCATTGGAGCGATATAAAACAGTTATTGTAAGTTAGAATTATGATAAAAACAATCCTGTTGGGGAGACCGGAATTATTATATTCTTGTTGGATTTCAGAAAACTGGAGCCGAGAAGATGGTTTCTGGTTCCGATGATTTCACTTTGTTTCTATGGCAACCTTCTCAAGACAAGAAACCTATTGCTAGGATGACTGGTCATCAGGTAATACTGGTTAAAAACATAGAAACCTGACATGACACCTATATTCCAATATGTGTCAAACACCAAAGAAGGTTTTTCAAATGAAATGAAATACTGATTTTATTTGCTCAGATGGTTCTAGTTGTTATCCAATAATCGCTGTTTCCATATTCAGGCATTAGTAAATGATGTCAAGTTTTCTCCGGATGGACGACTTATAGCCTCGGCCGCTTTCGATAAGTCTATCAAGCTTTGGGATGGAAAAAACGGAACGTCAGTCTTGATAGTTTATGCATTTTTTAGTTTTAATCTGGATGGTAGGGACGAATATTTATTTTACTGGTGTTACAAGCGTTTATGCTGTTGAATTCAGGGTTGAAAGTATTTCAAGTACTGAAATAAAAGTTCCAGAATTATGAAGACATGTCGATTTTGCAGTCACAAGCATCCTTCTAATTTTTTGTGACATTGTAACTATCAATCAAGTGACAATACAGGCTAACTTCTCGTTTAGCAATAGAAACCTTTCATAATCAGACTTGAAAATCTTTAGCAATCGCCATCCCTGGTTTCAGTGTTTGACTTCCCTTTTATTTGCAAAACATTTTGTCTGTTTTAGGTATCTGTCATCATTTCGTGGACATGTCGGACCAGTTTATCAAATCGCATGGTCTGCAGATAGCAGACTTTTAGTCAGTGGGAGTGGTGATAGCACACTGAAGGTGAATATGGTAATTGATTGATTTCAAGTGAAATACTTGCTAATATAATATTTTCTTGCTACTATTACGCAGAATTCTCAACATTGTTTCAATATCTTAATCTAATTATAGTCTTTGTTCGTTTCATGTTTGAAGTTTATCTCTCACTTAGTTTTAGTATACACCATATATGAAAATAGAGGTAAAAACAGTAAACATTAAATAATGAAAGCATAACATTGACTCATACAGGTTTGGAATGTTCACAAGCGCTCCCTGCTCATAGACCTTCCCGGTCATGCAGATGAGGTCTATGCTGTTGACTGGAGTCCGGATGGTCAAAGAGTAGCGAGTGGAGGAAAAGATCATGTACTGAAAATGTAAGTCAAGTATAAAATAATAGCATTAACAAAATTACATCAATAGGTAAAATTTATTGATATCTTCATTGATATTTTAGCTGGAGAAAATAGCTGGTGATATGGCAGAACTGTCCACCACTGTCATTGTGGTGAAGAATGAGGTAGTTGAAGTCGAGGATCTAATAATATCGAAGTATGGCTTGTTACAACTAACTTGAAGCGGGGTCTAGAGGTGCATTTGATAATCAACGGTCAGAACTGGTTTGAGTGATTTGGGATTTCAAATACGCACTAATTGAAATCTTTAGAAATACAGTTTTATAATGAAAATAAATAATCCAGGTAGATGTAGAATAAAAAATGAATAATAATTCAACATTCACTGGTTAAAAATCAGAATAAAATTGATGTGAACCAATTTCCTCAAAAGTTTCTCAAGTGTAAAAAAAGAAAAGCTTAGAGTGCTGTATGAACCTTTTCATTCTGCATAAAAAATAGAGTAAAAGTGAAGGCCTAATAGTGTCATTGAGATTTTTGCTTGGACATATCATTTTTTGTGAAGTAATAAATTATTATCAGACAACACACAGTGACTGCACTGGTTATTCCGATCGTCTCTTGCCAAGTGATATTGAGTTTTTCCGTCAAATATTCTCTAAAGAAAAAAAATACGATCAGAGTAAGAATTTCTGACCAGTTGAATACTAAATTACACACACAAATCCTATTACAGTGGTTTTCAACCTTTTGCACAGTATGCTTGTGATCTGCCGCATGTTACGGTGAGCGGCAGGATTTGGTGCAGGACTAATTAAAATTGACACTTTTTTAACACCAGCATTGATTTTACCAATGGCTTTAGTTGACGAGCGTTGAATGGGCACTTGGGCAAGAAAAAAAGGACCCGAACTAACCATAATTCAGTTCTGACTTTTTTTGAGCAAAACGAAGTTGAATATATGTATTTTAATATTTTGCTGAAACCAATCATATCAGTTTGAACTAGCTGGAATCTTGTGACAGGTTAACAATCTTTATCTGTGCCCTGTTCTGCTTTACCAGTACAAAATTTCCTTGGAAAGCCTGCCCCTAACCATTAACCTGTCTTCTCCTTTAATAACAAAGTGATGCTAAATTTACTGATAGGGTGATACTATTAAAAAATGTGAAATTCTGCAGACCAGTTATGTAATTGCTGAACCAGGTTGGAAGGTTCAGGTTGAAAAACACTGTTATAGGATTAGCAGTTGTTACCTGTCTTTATGCAAGCTTTCAATGTTCGTTATTGCGATTTCAAAGGCATAGGTTTGAATATGGATACATAATGCTGTCCATAGATGAAACAACTGATGTGAGTGCCCAACTATGTCAAATGTTCCTGTGCAAACATTTTTTTTTTTAGTAAATTTCTATGCTACAGAATTTTAATCAAGCAAGCTAATATAAACTCGACCAAAGTACCAGGATAGTATTTTTGAGGAAATTGTGTGACCTCCAGCATTGTCCCAAAGCATAGGCAAAACAAAGATAATATCATAAATGGTGAAAATGTGACTGTACTGATTTGACATTGTAAATCCAATCCAGTAAAAAAATCTTCCCCATGTGAAGAAATATGAAAAAAGATGTCTGCAAAAACCCTGCAATGGAAAGAAGATAATTCAAAGCAAATTCTGAAATTACTTAGTCCTAAATAAACTAATTATTGATAATATACAATTTATTGAAAATCAGGCTCGTATATTGAAATCAATAAATTGTAGAGCACTCATACTCGAGGGAACTTTTGTGATATTATGTTGGGATTGGTATAATCATATGACTTGACAGAATCTTGGGATGAAATCATTTTTCATAAAGTAAGCTTTAAAGTATTCCTCACTTGTATACACCAGGAACGAAGCCTATGAACATCATTGCTGCAAAGCTCGAAGTCTTTATCACAATCTCAAGTTTCCCTGATTTTCCCCTAGCATAGCAAGCTAGCGCATGTGTAATGAGAACTGATGTTGCCAGAAAAGTCATGTAAAAACCTGTTTGAATATTTTAAACAATAATTTTTCCCTTGCTGAATTTCTTTGGCATCTGGGAATATTTATACAATAACTATTTGGAATCGCATACTTTCCTTTCCATCAGATAAGCTTTAACCATACTGGAGTAATTTTGTATCCAGACCGAAAGTACCGAAGGCTCTATAGAAGTATGCCAGGTAACAAAGACTTACTGATTGGTGCTCCCATACAGCTCATCGGGCTTATGTAGAAGTATAATACAGTGTGATTTCCAAACATGCCGAGAGAAATAGAGCCATAGTCACAATACCAACATGTTTCTGCCACAGTCGTAGAATAGCAGTTGAAAAGATGAGCTAAACTGCTTACTAGCAAAATGAGGCAGCCACCTATGAGAATGTGGCAACTCCATATAAGTATCTCTGTTAAGTATTTAATGTACTATATCTAGCAGCGAGTAACTCACCAAACGCATACACTAAGAGAGGATAATACAAAGGATCTGTGACCGACCCTGATAACCTTTCATTGAATATTATGTAGAATTGATAGAGCAAGACAGAAAATGGGATGAAATGAGTCCAGAAGTTCATGGTCTGGTTCGTTGGGTGGAATATGCTTAACAATTATATATAGTTATTTTTTCAGTACTAAATTGATATGGTTGCTGTTATATTCCAAACTAAGTTTATCTACTCACCTTTTTACACAGTAAGTAAAGGAAGATGGAACAGGCCTCCATCCAACAGTCAAATGATCTTCATGCAATTCGTTTGGCTTGTCACTTAATGAAAGCAATCCATAAGATTTGAGCCAAGTATCTCTCGTTGTGAGCCTATGAAAAAAAAATTGCTAAATATTCCCATTTCATTTTTTATTAATTGAATATGGTAAGATTATATCATTTATTTTGGAATGCTACTCACTTTTCTTCGGGTCTGTGACAGCAAAAGGGATGTGTATCAAAGATATGAATGAAACAAAATGAAATCAATCTTCTTATGATATCTCTTGATTTTACATCACAACTGGCTCTTGAACACAATGCAATTTTATCACCTCCATTTTTTACACTGATTTTATTTTTCATTTTTGCTTATAATATTGTCTATTACTAACAACAGATTATATCTGTTGGCTCTAAATCACCTGGAATTATTTTGAAAAACTCGTTGAATTGAGATGGTGAAATTTCAAATTTGTGACATGACTTTACCATTTGTTTTCACTTTTCTAATCGAGGCCTAAAATTACAGGGCTTGATCCAGTTCAAGATTCTCGAACCTGTAACCGTAGACATCAATCTCCATCAATTTAAATTAGACTTTACTAAACTATTAAGAATGATGAGACATATGTTATGATATGTAAGATCAAAATCTTTCAATATAAATGGCTAACTTCTACAGTTGTTTCATTAACTGTGATATTGTTTCCTGAGTTTGATTCAGCATATATATCTCAAAACTTCATAATCCTATTTTGAAATAATATTATTATACAGGTTTTCATGCTACGAACAACGATGGAGTATCTAATTAACCATTTTCCAAATTATGAATACTACTTGCCATGACTCTAACTTCAACTAACGCAGTTGATAAAACTCTTACCAAAGATAGGCATTCCTATGTCCGAATATTTGCTCAATTCTTACAATTAAATATTTTTTTGTCAACTATCGTAGGGACGGCAAGACATAGACAGACATTCTATTTCTAAATGCACCACTATTGCATGATTTGCTGTTGGCTCTGCTTCTGGATTGACGAAATCATTCTTACTTGAAGAGGATAAGCATCAGGAAGTGATTATATATCATCTGCATATTTAATACAGCTATTTTGGTTTCATGCTTTTATTATGCCTGCCAACTTAAATGTTTTCTTTGTGTAACCAGGTAGAAAAAAATAAAAATAAATAATTACTCAATTATACAATGAATAGTTTCATAATCGTCAAATGTAATTCTTCAATGGTTATAACATATGTTTATATCATAAATCTTGCATAAAATAAATACAGTCACAAAAACACTGAAGACCAAGTCAATTGAATATTGAAATGCGGTGTTACAAAAAAAACACAATAAGCAGAAACGGTATCGCTTGCTTCTTTTTAAAATCCTTAAATGTCTTATAAAAATATAAACATTAGCCTAACTGCATAGATGTATCATAGCAATCATTCTGCTTTTTCTTTACAGTAATTCTTTCTAGTAAAGTAGCAAATGACAATGAGGCAAGAGATAGCAACAGCGCTGGTCAGGCCAACAGTCTCCCACCACGTAATTCTGAGTTTGCTAATGATATGGTCTCTGAAATATGAAAATGTAGGTATAAAATTGTGCAAGATTATTAGTACGTGAAGTATCATTTACCTGTGTTCTTCTTGTTGTTCAACTTCCATTACAGCGCTCTCCACAAGATGTGATTGAAAGTAGAAAGCGAGAGCTATGGTTATGTGAAACCACTGATGAGAGTGTCCTACTATGTCAAAAGTACCTGAGGAAAGAATAGTGTTATAGTATGCAGTATTGTATTGGTAAGATTTTTCAAGATAACTCTTTGAACCTGGATAGTATTTCTCTGGAAATTTTGTGATGTTGAATAGCGGCGTGGCATAAGAGCATAAAGTGCTTAGTGTAAACAGAGTGATGAACGAGGCCTTCCCAGAATGGCATTGAACATTTTCGCTGATGTTTAAATACTCGGCATGCATAGGCAGTATAGAATCCAACGAATATTTAATGAACCTGTAATGAAAATAAAAGTTCTGTCAGGCTAAAAATTAATGAATACATCTGGCTTGAATCTTTTTTCAAGTGGGAACTGAGGAAGAATATATTCTGATCTTCGTCAGTTTTGTCCAATGGCTTTTGCCCATAATATTCCACCAAAACTTCACAGGTAATAATATGTCTCGTATTAAATTTCTAAGTAACCCTGAGGTATTATATTTTGAAATAAAATATACTCACATATATGTGCATGGAACAGAGCTTATAATATACATGATACCGAAGACTGCGCTGCGTAAAGCATACTTTATCTTGCTCGACATTTGTCTTGAATAGCAGGATATTGCATGTGCCAATGTTGCAGAAATTGCCATGTATGTCAAGTAGTAAGCTGAATAAGACTTGAATTTTAGTTTTTGTCAACAGCAGTATTTTACCTACACCAGAGGACTCCAAACTACGTCCCCAAGATTTTATCTGGACTGGCAGAACTTATTAAATTAAACTATACAATTTTTAAAATACCCTGTAGAATAGTCTTCCCAGAGTTTGACAGGGTCACAATTCTGAGGATTGCTCAGGTGATACGGTTCGTGTAAGAGGTAAGATTGGTGTTAACTAACCGTTACCTTCCTAGTCGACGATTCTACAGTTGATCCTAATTTTTAACACAAAATAACACGAACAAAATGAAATTGGTGATTTAGATTCTGCTGCTAGTCTTCTATCCCGCAGGTGACATCGAGATGAACTATACATGCCAAACATGAGGGGATATTTTTGTGTTGACGGCATGGTAGTCAACCATCCTTCCACAAGTGCTTAGTTCATCCAAATCCCCATGTAGCCTTGTTACTTAAAAGTTTGGAGACCCCGGACCTACATCATACACAGGCTCTGACTCACGAGTTGGAATTCCAATGCAACTGAATGGACAAACATAGAAGTGGAGAGCTAATATACTTCCGAGGCCACTGAGTGCGACGCAGCCGTAGTCGCAGAACCAACATGTTTCTCTTGCGTTCACGGAAAGACAGCTAAAGAGATGAGCTAGACTGCTTCCGAACAGCATAAGACAAGCACCTGTTAGTTAAGATGCAGTTTGAATCGGTAACAGTGTTTTATTTTGACATACAGTCGACTATAGTTGCACTCACACACTGCGTACATCAAGAGGGGATAATACAAGGGATCCATGATTGGCCCTGACAACCTCTCGACGAAGATATTGTAGAATCGATAAAGCAAGAGAAAGAATGAGATGAAATGAGTCCAGAAATTCATAGTTTCATTCGTTGGGTGAAATATGCTGAATAATTTGAATATTTATTTGATGGTTATTGTATTTTATATGTCAATTTTTATTCAGACTAATTTTCTTTGTTTACCTTTTTAGGCAATAAGTAAAGGAAGATGGATTAGGTCTGTATCCAACATTTATATAACTTTCCTGCAAGCAGACAGGCATGTCAGAAGATACAAGCAATCCATAAGACTTGAGCCACGTATCTCTTGAAGTAGACCTATTTAAGAGATAGGTAAACGTGTTACATATATGGATGTTTCATGCACAGCAGCATTCTGCCATCATGTACTTAAGTATTATTGTTTGTGATGTTGTCAAAAGGTATTAGTTGTTCATAATAAGTATTTTATTAGGCACCACAATTTCTAATTTATATTTGAAACCATTTATATAAGCTTCCATCAAACATCCATCTTGCAGATTGGAAACGATCAAACTTACTTTTGATAACTTCTGTGATTGCAAGCAACCATGTTATTACAATCAAAAATGTGTGCGCAGCAAAATGAGATCATTCTGCCGATGATACTGTGTGATTCAAGACCTGTTTTTGCACAAGTACACTCAGAGCCTTTAGTAGATTCATTGGTACTTCCTGCGATGATGTCATACCCACTCTTAGATCCCATTATGGACTACATATACACTATAGATAGCAATATTGTTAATTTCCTAGTTAATTACACTTGCAAACTTCTACAAGTAATATTTTGAAGTCAAAAACTTCGAGGGTAGCTGTCAGAGACTGCTTTTAAGTACACATTTTAAATGTTTCTAACAGATATATATATATGTATATGCAGTCGAAATAAACCTTATTTAAATCTCTTGACCAGTGGTTGCAAACCTGTGTGCTTAGGAAATATTCGTAGCTACTTGTGTTTTTCAGCAAAATAAAATTGTGCTGCAAGCTTAATAAGGTTGAGAACCACTCTACACATATAGATAGAAGCTATGTATAGTCTCATCATATTTTGCCTGCCTTCACTTGATTATCTCTCTTACAGCTTCCATTCCTCTTCACTTCCCTTTTTTATTTTCATACATTTTTAACTTACATACAAAGCCTAGAAACCTATGGTGATTATAAGTAGAGGAACGCCCACACATTAACGCAAGACAGCGTCATACGTCTTATTATATGAATCCAGATTTATTAGCACAAGCCTCACTACATACTTATTTAGTCTTTTCATTAATTGAATGCATTCATCACAACGGAAGATGAGTAATTCACCTTTTGGTCTTTACCAGCTATTAACCCGTTGATTGAAGGTGAGTGCGTGAATAGTTTGTGTTCTTTCTTTTTCTCTGCCATAAGGAACGTTTCACGAATCCCCAACTGACTTTACTTCACATTTGATTTATGCAATTATTTCATTGCTGCTTTTGTGTCACGTAAAATGAATACTAATAGGCTAATTGTATTGATTTTGCGTTGACAAAAAGGTAAACAAATAATATTACCGAATGAGCAATTATTTTGCCTACGATATATAATCAGTTATAAGAATATGAAGTATACGATGAGATACGGCAAACAATCTACATTCCTGAATATCTAATTATAATACAATAATCAGTATTGTAACTAATGTAATTAAAAGTGCAAATTATCGAAGTCTTTCATATTGCCGCAAGTGGGTAGTATAAACACAAATTGAAAAAGGCGCGTGAACCATGCTCCGACATTTTTTTTTCATTTGACATTTACGGTATAGTAGCGCACATGCGTGCGTGGGAGGTGGTGGCAGCGGCGAGCCATATCTCCGATGTGTTGGTGTTTTAGTATGTACGTATGGATTTTTATATATAGTTGTCTATTTAGACAGCTATATATTTAGTTATGAAGTTAGTCATCATCTAGTTGTTTAATTGCCTTCATCTTGTGTTACTGTGTCAGTCCTAGCGTAACATCACGATTCGATAGAATGCAGTGTAGTATTACGAATATTTTTCTATGAGTCGCCATAAATGTAATTCGACGCCCAATTGCTCTGAATTTGTAGAATTACCCACATACAATGAGTCTTTGATGTACGTACACGATCATGCAGTATTATTATGGGAATTAAGTAGCTTGTTTGTCGATAGGGTGACGACAAGCATTTGAATAGGATTTGTGCAGTTGTTTACTGTTTATATAACCAGGTTGATCAGTTTACTAAGTATTATAAAGATTGTGTTGTGTTAACCTTTTATCTTTTATTGTTACAAATTCAAAATAATTAATTAATTTTAATTCTTTGAATTATTTCTGCAGATTTATACTAGGCAAACTAATCATACTTACCTCGAATTAAAAATACGACAGAATGGCTACCCCAAAAGCTCAAACGAGAAAGAAGTGAGACAATATTTCAATAATGAAAAATAAAATAAATAAACATGGTATAGATGTTTTCATAATTTCTTTGCAAAACAGGGATCACTCCGGGTCTCCCAATACCCCACTCAGCCCTTCAGTGATGACGCGGAGGGATGAGAAAGATCAGATGGTGAACCTGAACAATCGCCTTGCAATCTATATCGAGAAGATCCGTTCCCTGGAATCTGAAAACCACCGTCTGCATGTGCAAATTAGTTCTTATGAAGAAACTAGTACTGTTGAGGTATGAGTCACATATTTCGAGTTCATTCTTTTTATTTAAATCTGGCAAGTAGGATATTTTTTCGGGTCTAGGAATGGTCCGCAGAAATTCAAAAACAGAATGTGACAGAAGTTTTAGGAGTTCAAAAATGGTTAAGAATTCCAGATTAATACTACTGGATTTCAAATGCTGTTAACTTAATGCTTTAACTAAATGCTGATTTAATAACTTTGCTCCATGTTAAACAAAATAATTGTGCATTTATTGAATCATGGGGCATTCTGATTAACACCTTCCAAAGATTTCAATTATCTTTGGTCAAATTTAATCGTATTTAAATTTATTGGTTTCCCATTGCGTGCTTTATTTGTTTTAACTCTCTAATAATAGAGCAAAAGCAATGACATTGAAATTTGCCTAGCGTTCCAACAGCTGCTATGCCACTTGTAAAATGAACACATTGCACCTGTTTCGAAATAGTATGCTGAATTTCTAGTTTCACATTTTACAGTTATTATACTCACAATACAGTGGCCTAGTTCTATCATTTATCATCTCTTGGGAATAGTGTGAGCTGTTTTTTAACAATGTTGTCTGTGTAAAGTATGTTGGAATTTTGCCAACGTATTCTTAAACACATTTTCTGTTCCCATTCAATTTTTATTATACCACTACCTAATGTTGAGGCCTTCCAACATTCGTCGCCCTGTTTGGCACTTCAAATCAGTCTCAGATTAATATTGGTGGACAGCGTTCCAATTGAGTAGGTACATTTTTCACGTGGAACACTCACACCCATCAAATGAACCATGCCTAAAAGAGCAAGATAATTTCCAGAAATATTCAAGGCTTTGGATATGTCGTCACGTGTGGAATTTCATGGCGATTGATCATGAATAAGCTCGGCTTAAATTTCGATGGTTTCAAAAAACTGCTTCGTTAGGGTTTTGTAATTTTGTAATGTCTTTCTTGCAACTCCGTTTTCTCTGTGTAATGTCTATTCAATAGTCATATTACAGACCTGTTCCTTCACATACTCTTAAATTCATAACAATAATGGTCTCAACTATTATTCATTATTAACTACTACTATTATGTGCAGTTTCAGGGTAGCAATAATTCTAATTTTATGGAGTACTAATTCTGCAAAGCGTTCCAATTCCATTTAGGTCATTGTTGTGTTAGAGTTTTCACATCAGTGACTTTGAAGATAAATAATAGAAATAAATTGATCCGGTCTTAATCACCCTAGCTAGTATTCCATATCTCATTCGCATTTATAATATTCGGAATTAGGTCTGATTGTGTAACATATAGTTAGGTAAGCTATAGATTTAGTGGTATTTCTATTTCAGCTGTTAAACAACGTTTACCAATTAACACAATGACAGTTCTGTCAATTATTGATTCAATAGTGTTCTGGCTTCCAATGTTCATACTTCCCGCCTTTTCTGTCTGGCAATCAAGGTGTTACGTTAGTAAACGTGCTGTGAATCAACAGGAACTGCGCAAATCACTTACTTAAATTCTCTTCCACCATTAAGATAAATAGTTCACAAAGACTTTAATCATTATTCGAGCGCTATTCCCTATGTTAGAGTGCAAATAGTATTAACAATAGTATTCTTTGTCACTAAATTACAATATGAATGAAATAACACATAGGAGAACAATGGAAACCAAGTTCAGTGAGGTTGTAGCTGCTCTTTGATAATGAGCAAGATCTTTGTAGCGACAGTTATTAAAACTTTTTGCCTCCTGCAGATCACCAATTTGAAGGGAATGTACGAAAACGAGATTAGTGAAGCTAGGCGTTTGCTTGATGAGCTTGCCAAGGAAAAAGCACAGCTTCAGATAGAGGGGAGCTCACTCAAAGATCGTGCAGATGCTGAAAAAACTAGGTGAGTGTAACTTGCAATGCCTTATTTCTCGTCTTTTTCTAACTACTATTTGCTATTCTTGCTTTAATTAGTGTACATTTGGTGAGTGACCCAAGAAATGACTTGTTTTAATGTCACCTGACAGGTGATAGAGTCCATGATAGTATAAACGTTACCAAGTACATATGTTTTACATGACTTATCCGAAAAACAGAATTCGTACAGGTCTAACGGAAAAGCTATCTAACGGTCGTAAGTGTGAGGAATGGTCAAAGTAGTCGTATGTGCAAGCAGTCGTTAAACGACGTGATACTTAATTGAAGAGGAATTGTAATAGCTATACTATGAGACATGGAGTTGTGATAGTCATAGGATTGTAATGAAATTGAGACTTGGTTGCACTATGTTTGCATAATATATAGTAAATTAAATTACATCAATTTTACTTAAGATTTTTATTACTCAACCGAATGTATAATAAAGTTTCACCAGTATACCAGAACTTGAAAGTAATGTTCTACTGCGCCCTAAACCATACCACCAAGTCGATTATGCCGATTAGGCATTATCTGAATAAAGACAAAGTGTATAGCAGGAGATTGAACACTGAAAAATGAATTTCAAATAGTCCTATGACAAGAAATTGTGTAAATGGATGTTACTAGTATATTAATATGCGATAGCAGTAATATATTAACCTGATGGTTTAACGGCTTTATATTACTTCCTCCTTTTTTAAATGGCATTTGATTACCACCAAGTACTATAGAAGGTTCTTTCTTTTATTACATCCATATTCATTGAAGCAGTACACACAGAACTGAATGCAAAATTACATAGTCCACTAGATGATTTGTTTAGTTTTTGAATATATACCATACTCTATAACCTTCCTGGGCAATATTAGCACTGTAATCCTTACAGCTTTCGACTCACTGTTTTGCATACTTTATATTCCCTACAATAATGAACTCGATTTAGTTTTTTTCCCTGTAAAGCAATACTTTATTTGCATAACATTGTCTTCTATGGATTCATTGTTACAAAGTTGGGCTATTATAAATAGTACCATACAATACCAGTATCGATTTTCTATGGTTTGGTCGAGTTATATTTCAAACGTAGCGCTTTATTTTTCATAGAAGGTAAAATTGCTATGTGTTGCTCTGCTGAAAGGTGTAATTTTCAGTCTTTTACCTCCTTGTTTCAGTATTGAAAATAAGAAGGACTTTCCCAATATTGACCTTATGCATTCGAAAGTACACACAGAAGTGACTTTAGTTCTACTATTCATGATTGTATGTACATTAACACAATGAAGCTTGTTATCACTTTTTGGTAGGTATTTTTTTACTGATTTTATGCACCTTGAAGTTGATACATTGAAGTGTTGAAACTGATGTAAGTGCATTTTCAGCAGAAATTTTTCCCGCCAATTTTTACCGTGTTCGCTTTGTTATAAACCAACAAAATACTACTAATTTTGCTCCATTCCTTGGGCCATTTCAGGCTTTCATTTGCAGTTAAAAAAACGCGATATTGTTTAGTATTATTTTAGACAGGAAAGTCGGTTCAGCGTTTAGTTTGTTTCTGAAATTTTGTGATAACAATCCATTCCGAACTGTAGTTAAATGGCGACGGAAATAGTTAGCATTCTCTGAAAGGGCAAAACGACCTCGCCTATCGTGATGAGCGCAACAAACGTAGTAGATCTACTTTATTCGGACGTGTATGCGCGCGCTTTGCGCGAGACGATAATTTTACGATCATTTACGACCGAGAGTTTGAAAATACGACTCCCGAAATATTCATTTTGTTTCTTTTCATTGTCCCACTTTGTCAATCGCTCACTTTTCAATGACGTCGTAGTCTCTGTCGTTCGTTTACGCTGTTATATTGATCCATCGCGTTGCCGGCCGGTGGCGGGAAACTTACGACCGAGAGAGTAAAAGAAACTTTTGTTATTTTCCTTAAATTTCATTCGCGAATCGGTTTGGTATTGCCTATGGGCGTATAGTGTGCTTGCACGGTTGATCGATTTGTATCACTGTGCGTCAGTCATTTTATCCAGGGGGTAAAAATAGGAGAGATACTGGATGAAACATGTAATAAAATATTTGTAATAACCTGTTATTCCGGCTTGAGAGTATCAATACCCTTCTTATATTTGAAGTTTGATACTCATTACCAGATATACATTTTATGAGGGATACAGTGACCTAATATGAAATGAACTATGACTCTTGCACTTTACGTATCTGCACTGCACTATCTGCTTCCTTGTTGACCTTAGCATACTCCTATTTCCACTACTGATAATACAAAGCAGAATGCCTTGATGGCAAGTATGGTATAGCCTGGCTTCATTAACCAATTCACCCTTACGTTCAAGAGAGTTTCAGAAAATGTTTCTGATGGGATAGCTGCTAAAATCTATATCTAGAGAAAAAAACATGACATGGCAATTGGGTTCATATCCGCATATATATCTGTTTTTAGCTTATTAAGAGTGACTATCAGGATAATCTGAGACATCATATTTATCCACTATATTCTTTCTTTTCAGGGCCAGTGATCTCGCTCGTGAGAATTCGGTGTTGGAAGTCAAGTTGAAGGAGATCAGTAAGAGAATGCGTACGAAAGAGGTTCAAACTGCTAATGCTATTAAGGAACGAGATGATGCGGTTGAAGAATTGGGTATTAATTTTAATAAGAATAAATGCATCGCAAGAATGAGAATCTATTATTTTTAAGATTGCCCTTTCCAAAAGAAAATATGATTATTCTGTCATTGTGCCCCCTTGTCATATCTGAAATTACCTTTCATCCTATTCACCAAACAAAATTCACATTCGCAATCATATGCAGTAAACTTCAGTTAATTGGGACACAGTAGGACCATACTAGATTGCCTCCCTAATGGAGAAAGATAAACTGCACATAAACAACTATACACGGTACACATAAGTGCAATAAAGGAGGCCTTTGTGATTTAAAGTATTTAGTTTCAAGAGCAGGCACTACTGTTTATGTAGCTTGCACTGATGGTTCATAATATTAGTGTATTTTGAGTTGGGAAATCCAATATCGCTATCTTTTCTGGTGGTCAGATTCTCTGAAAGGAAAGTTTGCTGATCTAACTCAAGAACTTGAGACTACGAGGCAGTTGTTGGAACAGGAGACCCTGCAGAGAGTGGACTATGAAAATAAATTGCAATCTCTCAAAGAGGAACTCCATTTCAAGGAAAAGCTTCATCACGAGGTAAGCTTGAGTTAATCAAAACTACAACAATATTGTATATTCCCTCTAAAAAGAATTCCTAAACTTTGGAATTTCCAGGAGGTCAAAGAGTCCCGGAAACGTCATGCCTTCAGTGTGACTGAAATTGACGAGAGGGTCAAGATGGATTACGACAGCAAGATGGAGGCTTCACTCGCCGACCTGAGGGAGCAACAAGCTTGTGACATTGAACAACTCAAGGACGATTTGGAAGGCCAATACAAGCTTAAGGTTAGATATAAACTAGTTTTGTTATTAAATTCATGGTACAAGTGTTATGCATGATTTTTTTATAGATATCTGCACTGCGATCCCAAACCGATAGTTCTCGCCGAGCTCTGATGCAAATGCAGGAGGGAAACAAGTCATCTGAACTGAAAATAGATCGTCTTCAGACAAGTGTGCAGTTGATGCAAAATGAGGTACAGTCATGGCTCGAAGTATGATACAGTATGGTCCTTTTTGCAAATCGTGACTCGATTCCCGAAAGTCAAAATTTCACTATTAGGTACTGTTAGCAATATCAATTCAACTCATTACACTCTATGCAAACAAGTTTTAGTTATTAAAAGTATTTAGGTAAATAGTTTAATCAGCTAAGAGTACAGTTGAATAACTGATAGTTAAAAATGAAAAAAAAAAAGAACCAATACTATATAATATAGTTCGCGTTTTTGACACCCTCCCTACCCACAATATTAATTAAAACCTTTATCTATCTATCCCAGAATAATATTTTGAGCAACAAAATACGTGATCTCGAAGGCAAACTCGATACGGCTGAGGAAGTAAAACGTGCGGCAGTTACGGTGGTTGAACGAGAACGGAACGAAGTAATTATTCATTTAATTTCTGATTGAGTTACACTGACATATTTATGTGATGTAATGTCGCTTGCATACAGGCGAGAATCAGGCTGGAAGAAATGGAAAGTGAATATGCCGAGTTGCTCAATCTCAAACTTAACTTAGACATGGAGATAGCCACTTATCGCAAACTGCTCGAGGACGAAGAGTCAAGGTGAATCATATAACTTCTTGCAAAGATGATCCGTTAACGGAATATTGATAATTAACAGAACTAGCCAACCTCATTTAGCTACAGTCTGTTTTTTCTGCCATAGTACATTGTAGGCCTGAAGCCTTTATCAGGAATTTTTTTAAAAACAAATTTGGCATAACACCTGCGACACGCATTTTCGGAAACACTCAGTCATATTAAACTCGGTTTGACATTCATATTTCGAATCGAGGAACTTTTCTAAAAATACTCAACTTGGCAGAGCATAATATTTTCTCCACTGTTAAAATGAAATTGAAAAAACATTTCAACTTTAAACTCTTCCATCTTTTCAGACTGAACATCAGCCCAAGTCCAGCTGGCGACTCGAAAAGCAGAACTCGAGCTGGCCGAAAGCGAAAACGTGCTGGACAGATCGAATCTCAACAGATTTCTCAGAAAGCAAAAAAACAGGCATGAGTTTATTCGAATTTAGTTTGATTGTCCAAATTTGTTATTGCTTTGATATGGTGTCAAATGTGTGAGTGATTTGGAATTTCTATTGCCCAATCAACTCTATGTTGCAGTATTTTCAGTTATCCATTAGGCTAAGGTATTCTGTCATATTAAAAGACAGCGGTTATTTTTACTACTGATCAAGCTTATGTTCCCGTGCATGTGCAGAAACTGATTTCCTTTGCTCGTTTTATTTTTCTGTCCCTTCTTATATTGCCTTGTTTTGCTTCGGCTACGGAACAGGATTCAACTACGACCACCATAACTTCTGAGACGGTCACTGTAGAGCAGACGACCCGCCAGCGTGTGGAGGTAGGAAATGAAGATGTTTTTCATGAACAGGTATCACGCTGCATGACTGAGTACATGCACCGATACTCTGTTGTGGTTTAACATAGCAATTCATGTTAATACAACAGATTTAATTTGTCTAGTGTGCAATCTTAACTTTTAGATTAAGGAGTTGTTTAAACCATTGATTCCGTGTCACATGACAGATACTGATATAACAATTGATAGATATACATGAGGATTCACTGATAATTATTAGCATTATGCAAAGAAATTAAAGGTAGATGATGTACTTGTTCAAACTAGATTTGCGATTGGTACTACTGTACTTGCTTCACCCTATATTACTCGTGCATAAATTAGTAATATTGTTGGGTTTTTTCATTATGTTATTCAGATATTGGTATGAAAATTTGAAGGTTTAATTTTCCCAATTGTTCTATATCAGGAAGCAATGGTTTAACCAACAGTGTGAGTTGGTTTGTAGCAATCTAACATAGTAATTGCCTACTAGAATTAGCCATGTAATTTGAAAGTAAAATTCTATAGGATTATATTACTGTACTATTGATATGTTTCATTGTATGTAAATTATGATTCTTAAATAACCAAATTTCCCTTTTCTGTAATTCAACTATTCTTTAAGACAGTTGTATATCAGTTTTAGTGGTAACATACATTACACCATCTAATATTTTGCATGAATATTGATATATTAATTAAATAGCAGAACTAATAGTATAGTACTTCCTCCTCAGTCCCCATTACCTTTGTGACAGATGGAACAGCAGACTGAAATAAAAGTCTATGAAGCGTTATTTAAATTATTACTTTCTTAGGGAGGGAAATGTTGATTCGTTTTGTTAACATTTCCTTCTGAAAATGATGGTGAAGCATCAGCGTGCCTTAAAATTTCTAGTACTTTTTGGTGCATTTTTAAGTATATTTTCCGATGTCTAATTTTTTATCTGGCAATCCTGCTCCTTGCTGTATTTAAATTTGCATGTTTATTTATTTTTAAAGCTAAGATTTTAAATTTTTTTCCTTCCCTAATTTTAGTTATCTCTCCTTGATTAATTCAATACTGCAGTGATTCTCCTAATTGGCTTGCTCAATTACTATTATTATTTGAAATTTTTCAGGGTGACCCAGAGACTGGTGACGAAAAGACTTGTACCATCATGTGAATCTGGTTTTTACCCGCGAATGCATTCCACAGTTGTCGACACAATTTGGAATTTCCCTTGTCCTGGTTACTTTGCATATTCCTTTCCAAAACACTCAGCTTTTGCAACCTCAAAACCAATCTATACTCTATATGACATGCTGCGGAATAAGAAATAAGCGGTCTTTGTATTTTGCAAGCCTTAGGCCTTAGTATGACGCCAGTTTAGTAGCAAATTAATTTTATTTTTGTCAGTTATGTACATAGACGCTTTGCTTTTCCTCAGCTCGAGATAACGGTGTTCTAGTTCTGCAATGATTTCCCTTTCATTCATGTAGTACCCGTAGTTTGGTAGAAAAAGAATCGTACAGGCTTCTAAATTTAGGGTTAGAGAAGCCTTTTCCTGGTTTTGCAGTAACTAAATGCCACGCCTAAACGAGGAATCTTTATAGCCATATCGTCACATGTATTATATGTATCAACACTAACATGCTAAACTATACATGTAGAATGCACATTACTAAATAGTAGTTTATGTAATTTTGTTATTCGTCTTGTTTATGTCCAGTGTCCATGATTTTCTGGCACTAATGTCATAGCCTGCCTAGGCCTATAGGTGCCTTGTTTATAGCTTATAAAAACTTTCACTCCACTGAAATTTTAAACACGATATTCACCTAAAATTGTCCACATTGAAGATTAGTAGAAACGAAGGTGTCTCACTAGTCCACTGTAAAACTCCAACAATACAATATTTCCATACTGAATACTCTTAGATAAGTTGAAGATTTTTGCTTGAAAATATGACATGTGATAAGTCACCGAGTGAAGTGTTTTCTCCATCTTTTAAACTTGCCGCAGCCATGTGATTAGTTCACCTCATCGCCACAATCGTTCCACTCGAGTCTGGCTTTTATGCTTGATACTAGCTAGATTACAGCTAGTAGTTGTTTTATTTCGTTCAGTAGTTCTGTATTTTAGACTTTTCGGGGACTGATTGGGTTTCTATATATAAATTTCTGTTAATGCGGCAAAACGGATAATCCGGAACGGGCCTGGAACCAAGGATCTCATATACTCGATGTTCAACCTGCATCATGTGTTGAAGGATTCACATAACATACATGAGGTTTCATTGCCCCTGCACAATTTTTTTAATTTTACTTTACATATTCTTAGAGTGGACTATAGGTTCGTTAATTTTTGAATACCAAGACCACTATACCAACCTAAGCATAATTATGAACAACATGGTATGTGGATTACACAATACAGGGTAAGATTATTACCGACTAAACAAGGATGCGTCTTGTATATGGTAGGAGGTTTTAGTGGCAGACAACTTAACTCCCAACTTACGGTACACACTATTCCCATTCATGAAACTCGAACGTAACCATTTACCTACTCCATGTCGTAACTCTAACTCGTGCTAGAAATTTTCAATTTGCCTAATGACTGTATTTCGGTAATTCTTTTGCTGTTTTTTAGGTATGCGGTGACAGTGCTGATCATGTATATAGCAATCATCATCTTTTTATACATCATTTGCATTTTCAGTTGGGCTACACCAACGCTTTCGAAAATTATTGGTTCCATGTTGTGAAAACGGCAGGACAAGTGGATAAATTTCTTTTGACAGTTGCTTTTGGCTGCTCTTAAATTTCTTTTAGCATCAAACAAACTACAATTAATTCTTTAAATCCGTTTCGATCTGTGTAGTTTTACAGAGAATATTTTGTATGAGTGAATTTTCTACTCCATGCAGCTTGAATAAAAATATTTCATATACAAAGGGTCTTGATGTAGGCCAACATGCAACTTCGGTTTATTACGCAAATTCCATGTCTGCTATGGCTCTACTATACCACACTGCCACTGTGATTTGAATACTTGTCTTCTTGATAAGCTAATGGTCCATGCTAATAGAGTGAATCTTGACCCAAAATCAAATTGTTTACGAAGATATATAACCATTTGTCCTAAGTGAAATTCCTTCCCATATAGTTTGGAGGTCCGCTGGCTTTGTTTCTCCCTGGCAGCCAGTCCTGCTCAACAATCAGTGGTCTAAACTCTAAACTGTTTTCATGGTCTGTCACTACTCAAATTATAGTAGCAATCAGACAGTAGAGAATGGGTGTTCTACATCAATGATTACATCTTCATCACCCCCACTTGGCTGTTGTCTTGAATCATGCTGTAATATTTAAAAGACTGCTTCAAATCATAACATTTATTCAGAAGTTCTTATCAAATTATTAAAGCAAAAAATCAACTAAATCTTATTCACAAGGGTATAAATCTACTGGTTCTAATTCGTTCTACATTTGCATCTCTAATTATCTGGAGTTCTTTGTCCTTCTTTTTTTGTTCTTCTTCCTTGAACTGCCATTGATTCCCATATTGGCCGATACCTCTCTCTTTGGCCCAGGACTCTGGCATCCACCACGCGTCATGACCTTCCTCCTTTTCCTGGGTACACTGACGCCACCGACGTGGCTTTACGCTTGTGCCAGGGACTTCTAGAGAGCTTGCTGTCAGTAGAAGTTCAAAATTGTTATGTATATAATTGTTTTTGTATCAAGAAAATTAACATACTGCTCTTAGCTAATGATGAAAGTGGGTTATTGCTATGAGTTGACTGGATCCTGCTTGGAGAATCGCTCCACACTATGTCATCAGACTTAAAAAGAAGAAGGAAATTGAAGATACAAGTTGATAAATTGTTGACAAAGCTGCACACAAAAGAAGGACTTACATTACACCGATTTTTCTCAGTCAGTTGAGTTTGAAGGACTTCCAGACGTTCATTGTTCTGGACTGCCTTTTGCAGAGTTGAGATATCAGCTGGTTTTGTGCTGTAGGATTTTTGGTAAGTATTCAGTTGATTTTGAACCAAACCATTGTTTGCTGAAATATATCGAATCAATATTGCTTAAATATCATTGGATTTGGTTCTTTTGACATTGTTGCTACTGTATTACCTAGTGAATCGTAAGAAACAGATCTCTGCTGGATAGAGGTGGCTGTAGGTGACTCTTTGAATTGTGGTGTTGATAAGGAGCTGAATTGGTAAGGTGGAGCTTCTGATGAACATCTCGTGTGTACGTAATTGTTTTGGGCACTGTGGTCCTTGAAAATAAAATATTCGGTCACACCACTAATGAAAGCAATTTCACCATATTACTGTGGAATTATTTTATATTATCTTCATGGTGGACCAGATAAAAAACTCATTAATTAGAAATCAACTTTTAAGCAACTGATTCTTTGCAAACTTTGCTACTTACCATAAATGTAGATGCATTTAGTTGAATTTGGTTGATCCCAACACTGCCATCAGTAGATGCTGACCTTCCAACCACGGGGAATTGCGAAACATTTTTCTGGGAAGGCATGAAGCCAGTATTGCTTTGGAATGCATTTCGATCTGATGAATAATGACTGTTGGACAGAGAAGGATGACTGCCACCATATCGTGGCATAACAGTATTAATTTTCATCAAAGTGTTGTAAGGAAATTGCATGGTTCCTCCAGTTGTTTGATTTACAGCACTTGGTTTCTCAACATAAGACACATGTTGTTTGATCATCCTCGTGTTACTTTGCATAGGCCTTTGTGATAACGAGTGCAAGAGATCATGCTGAGCCGATGAAGCAGTGGATAGACATTCTTCGCTTTTGTTAAAACTGGATGTTTGAAAATCTTTCTCAATATTGCTCGACATAGTATTCGCAGGCTGATTAGAGGAGCTACCCATATTGTTGATGTTGCTATTCGAATGGATAACCTTGGGACGTGTAGAATGTTGGTATTCACCTGCAAATTTCGTTCCCATTTGTTTGTCTTGGATTTTCATTTGAGGATACGTTTTATCCGGTGCAACTGCATTATTTAATCCTTCCAATCTGTATATCTTTTCTTTACCTGCCTCTCCAGCAAAGAGCAAGGGACTTATGCTTTGCCTGTTCCTTTCAACTTTATGCCTGATTTGTCTATATTGTTGTCGTAGGTCCTCGGATGCCTTCTGCTCTGTTTTGACTGGTGATAAACTTTGCCTGAAACCTTTCTGTTTGGAGTTTGGAGTTCTCATCAACGGGACAATGTTGGCACCGGTAAGTTGTGTCTTTGTTGTTTTCCTGAAACCTTGCACCAATTTCTTTCCAGAGCTTTGTGATTTCATTCTTCCTGTAGACTTCAAAGGATCAATCACTTCCTTCAGCAAACTATTTGAAATTCTCTTCCTAGCTATAGGGCCTGTATCATCTTTTGTTTCATAGATTTTGAATCCTTTTGTTTTGATATCATCTCTCGCATTGAAGCTGCTAAGAAGATTCGGGCTGTGAAGTTTTTGCTTCTGCAGAGAACCTGGTCGTTTAATTGGCAACTTCCTATGATTTTTCATGCCAGCTTCAATGCTGGTATGATCTTTTCTAGGTGGTGGCGCAAATGTAACTTTGTAAGGCTGAAAAAGACAGCGGCCTACTTCCTTGGCTATTTCTCGTTGCGGTATGGTCGGTCTGGATTTAGGTTCTCTATTTTCTGCCAAGGATTTTACTTGTTTCACTAGTTGCTTGATTTCACAAGTGCTGCGTTTTATGGTTGGATTGGTGTTCATTGCTGTTACGAGAAAACCGGATCAATGCTAAAAAATCTACTTGAAAAGAGAAAATTGACCAGCTATAATGTGAATTTTTTGTAGAATTCCTGAAATGAATAATCAGGTGTAATTTTACAATTCAAGACAACTGGATATTGCATACCTTGTCCCCTGATTGTTGGTGAGAGTGTTGAAGATTTGTTCCTAGGCACAGCGAAACTTTGTGTGTCTGAACTATTCTGTATCTAATAAAGATAAGCATATTAATAAGTTAATTAGATTGAGTTATAATGCCCATCACAAACATACTCTTTGTTTCATTGATTCAGTAGAAATGACGGTATCAACTGTTGAGGAGGAAGAAGATGAGTCTGATAAGAAATGCAGTGCATCTATCTTCATGGATTTTTCGGGATGAACTTGATCCTCGTACGATTCTGATGTAAGAAAAAACAGATAATATTGTTGAATTTGCTTAAAATGAACAGTCAATGCATCATCTCACGTTTTTTATCCATAGAGGAGAGAATCTGCGATGAATATTGATCAGTTTGCAACTGTGGATTCGATCTGAAAAAATGCGAAGCCGACGCGGACACGGTCTGCAAATGATAACAGCGTTAAGTAGAAAGATTCTTCAACATAATAAGGTACACATTTGTCAATATTATGATCTTACCGCCTGTTGTTGAAATAATTCCGGTTGGTATGGTTCATTAGTTTTCAATTCCTGAAAGTATAATAGATTTGAGTAGATGGTTCCTACAAGAAAGTTGACAACAATATTCGAAACAATAGTTAAAAATATATACCAATATATGTTGACAAGTATAAAATATGAACCGGTAAAATTCTTACCCTGTAATTGTGCAAACCAACAAATGGTTCACTGATGCTTTGGAAATTTAAGTGTTCCCTCTCGTCCTCGTTTTCCTTTTCGCTAACGGTAACCCGGACAAAGGGTTTCGGCTTCAATCGGAAAAAATTTGTTATCGCATAGTTGGTTCGGAAAATATATCAGTAAATATTTCAATGTAACTGTGCACTAGATTGCAGTTGGAAATATTAAAATTAATGGTTCATAATAACCGTGATGGCAGCGGCTGGAGTTGGAAACAAATGTCCATCGGTTCTTGCTTCTCCCTGCCTGTTCTCGAATCGAATTTGTAAATCTTAAAAGTAATACAGACAACTGTTCAAATTATTCGGAAAAGAATTTCTTCGTTGTCATTGTGGAAATGCGTGACCAACCGCTGTCGGAAAAGTCTTCACGCACGGTTACGTAACTGTTTGTTTCAGAGCCGTCCGAAACAACTTGCGTTGTTTCTTGACTGAGTTTTCTTCCCAATTCTTGCAGCACAAAACCATACTTCTGCCTAAAAATTAATATGGGGATGAAAATTTGACCAATTTAATATTTCACTATAAACTGTATTGTACTTGATTTCTTTGGCTTCGCGTCTTTCTAATCGCTGTTGCTTCAATCCGTATGGATCATAAGATAAATCGAATTCATCTTCAGCAAACTATGTATTCAAAAAAATATGTTCATTCAAGACAGATAACAAAAAAGTTTTCTAATAATGGTATAAACCAGGTCCGTGGAATCGGTACACAAAACATTTAACTCTGACTCCACAATTTATAATATACCTCCTCTTCATGAAAATCTCTTCCAACTTTTATCCCTTTTCGACTGCTCTGTGGTGATTGTGGCTGGAATCAAATCGGGGATTATTATCGAACCTTTTGAATACATAAACAGTTTCGTTCCAACTACCTGAAATTTTCTTGGTGTAAGCATGTGATGCATTGTAGGATCTGTGGTTTCTGTTCTGGTTCGTCCAACTTTCATATTCACACCAGCTTCTTCTTCTGTCACAGTTTTGCAGTGAAACATTTGTTCATTCATTATGGATAAATGCTGCAAAAAATGGATTCAATCACACCTTCCTTGAGTTTTGTCTAAATCAGGGGTCTCGGAACGTTTTAGTATGGGGGCCATTATTTATTGTTCACATTTCCACGGGTTACATCTAAAATTTGTTCCAAAATAATAAACTTATTACAGCATGTCAAACCTCTGGAATCTGCCCGCTTTCAAGCAAGACGTTTACGAGGCCAGTTATCTGTTGTTCGATCCAACCTTTTTCTTTCGAACTTAAACCACGTCCATCGTAGACTAATTCTACATTTAGAAAGTGCCGTTTCCATTCTTCCTCTCTTGGAACTTTGAGTGAAGGCTGAGGTAGTGCTGCTTCCTGTTGTGAGAGACCCAAGAGATGGGTATGTGGAATCTCGACCGGCAGTATAATTCCCTCAAGTTGCCTGAGGAAAAATCATGTGGGACAGGGAAGACAAAATTAAACCCACTTAACTATTGTGCATGATGCCCTAGGAAGGCCCCTCTTTGATTAAATGCCTTGATGAGGATTGAACTGGAAAGTTTATAAATATTTAATGAATTTTGCTAATAATAATGTGGCAGTTCATAATTGTGTATTAAACCCTGCAATGTCTCGTAGCTGAAGTCTCCATGCACAACTTACTTGGTAGAATAAGGCTGATGCATAAGCTCACTAGAATCTGCATATCCTCTTGCAGTAACATAACTGTAGTTATCATTTTCGACTCTTTCTTGATAATGTTCGGGAGCATTTGTGGCTGTTACAGTCTGCAATATAGTTTTTAGTCTGTTGAAACATTTTGAAATGTCTTGTTTGAACAAACCGTTTAGATTAGGTATGTATGGGTACGATAGCCTTTCGAAAAAAAAACTTTGCCAAAGTAAAAATAATACAAAGACTGTTGAGCCCACTTACCAAACATGGTTCGAATGGGGGACAGTTTGGGTAAAATTGACGTGCTTTTTAAGACCCCTATTTTGAATCATTTTTGTAATATCTTGAATAACAAATTGAAAGATTGTTTTGACTGAAAAATAAGTGCAGTACAAAGTTAAATTTTGATTTGTTTGGTTACCGAAAGGATATACAGTGAATGTTCGTTACCATGGTGTCGGATAGCTCGAATTGATTTGATTGGTCCCCACAATATCCCCAATAAAATAAATGTTTCGTTAGCTCGTAGTAATTAGCCTGGTCCTTTCGACTTTGATCTAACGAGCTTTTAATCTATTTTTACAGGTTATTGTACCAGTAATCGTTTTGAAAACCCACATGAACTATTTTTATTTTATCTTTGCTCTCCTGCAATTTCTTCTGTGAATCTGAGTCTTCTCCTTTGTACGTGGGTACATAAGATGTTGAAGGTCTGCGGAGGCTACCTTCTCTTCCTTCTGGAACGTAATTTCCAGCCTCGTCGTCATACTCGTCATCGGAACCGTATTCATCGTCATCGTAGTATTCGTATCCCCCCTCTCGGAATTCTTCTTCGCTTGGTTTTTTCTTAGTCTTCCGTTTGAAAAGATTGAAAAATCTTCTAAGGGGTGACCTTTTAACAGTTGCAATTTGCTGAGAACTTCTCGGTGGTGTCTGGGGTATATAGCTTTGACTGTCCGCGTTAGTTATCTGTTCACTGGTTGTATTTTCCTTGCTCTCTTCACCAATCGTTGTATGATCGCTTGTTTGCTGGGTGGAAAACGTTGTGTTTGAATTCTCGTTGCTACGACCTGCACTAATGCCAGGTACTACGATAATATTTTCTTTGCTGTCGCGCTTAACCTGGTTAGAACATCCTGCACCCATGCTTGTAATTAGCGGCTAAATATCTGATGGTTATTAGAATACAATGTCTTAATACTCATATGTTTCGTTACACTATATTTAGTTGTAAGCCATTCTTTGAGGGTAAAGGAATAATAACGTGAGGGTAATCATTATACAGCGCTACACCGTGGATTTATCAGTCTGAAAACCATAGGTTCTATATCTAACACGTTGAAGATTCTGTTGTTTTTCATTTCGGATACCTTAACCAGCTTGTCAAAAATCCTATTGTTAAAATTAGGCGAAATGCGTTTTCAATTTATTTTTTATTCCTACGCTGCAGTTTCGGCTTGTCAATACTAAATGTAGGCTATTCTTGCTCGATCTACTTTTATTATCAATAACTTGAATTTTTTCAGTACAATCAAGTAGTAGTGCTGACCGTTACTCAACCTGAATTATGAGCAACGTGTACGTAATCAAGTCGTTTATTTCGTAACAGATAGTGTATTAATCCTTATAGCAAGAGCAAATTCCCTGACTGGTTATACACTTGCATTGGTAACTTTTCATTTGAAAATTTTTTTCATGATCATATTGCGTTTGTATTAATTGTATATCAAATAAACCGTGGTATATATTGTGCTGGTAAAAAATGGTAAAGTACACAACATGGTAAATTATTTCCAGCTTTTGTAACCGCCAGGTAGATGCTTGCTTTTGTTGAGTTTCAACTTATGAGCAATGACCAATGCTCGTGAACTTCTCATCCCAGAACCGCAGTGCACCACAAGATCTGAGCCATCTGGCAACGGCTTACTCTGGTTGTATCTTTTCTTGAAGTCATCATCTGACATCTTCATTGCGTCCTCGAATTCTGGTAATGGTATATTTGCCCATCTGTTATTGAAAGGTTTTTTTGTCAGAGTTATCGGTTGAAACTATAGTAGAAGAGCTCAAAATACCTGTCTGCTTCTATTTTCCCGCCTTGGACTTCATGTGGGTTTCTCACGTCAATTATAAGAATCTCACCGGCCTTCACTTTATCAAAAATATCTTGCTTTGAAACGCAGTGATCTGGATCGTTATCCATTTCTTTTATTACCTATTGTACTGTATAAAGAACTGTATCGTATTGTAAGTGTTGATCTACAGAACAAGATATTGTTGCGATGGCAATCAATACAGTTTATTTTATTTTTCGTCTTCGTTGGTCTAACGTGCAACGCTGAGTCACGTTGTTTTGCTTGGCAGTACTGTAAGTTGTGAATACAGGCGAATGAAACCATTCTTGAATAAATAAAACTTGCTACCGTATACAGTAAACTTTGTCTCACTGACAAACCAAAAGCTCTTTAACTAACTAATTTATATTCGAGTCAATCTTGAGAAACCTTTTCATAAGTCAAATCTTCACAGGAGTTCGTCTGCTGAGGCGAACTTTGTAGTAGAGTTTTGCGAGATTATTGAATAAGTAAACGTGAGCGTAAAACATTCAGTAACACTACAGATGTATTAGATACCTCCCGGCGTGTATGATCTAACACTGTCGCCATCACATACTACAGTAAGAAATCGTAATACCGTTTTAACCTGAGTTGATTGTGAAGGTACAGTTTCAGTGGTCACGATATGAAATTCCGAAATGTGGTTCCCTCTAATGCTCGTTCTCATATTTCGCTTCAACAGTTTTGCATTGTCTCATGTTAGTCTTGTAAACTGGTTGTAGATTTGTAATTTCTACCCTTTTATGACTGCAATGTAGCTTGTTAGCGTGGTTGTTTGTTACTACTACTCGTTTATTATATTGAATATCAATACAGCGGTTTGTAATGTCATTATTCGGTGTGATTTTTTAAACTCGAAATACACAAAAGCAACGTTATATTACCGGCATACGATAGGATTACTCATTAACTGCTGAGCGTATTCATTACATGGGTTACTAGGTTCACGGAACGCAATCTCTGGTTTGAGTCATTCTTACAGTGAGTGACTAACAATAAACAAAATACCAGTGGACGAGTAAATATCGGCACACCCACACACACACACAGTATGTACATAACCTAAGCATAAAATATAGATATGAATACATTGTATCCGAATTTGTGCGTTATTAAGAAATGAACCATACCTATTTTTGCTTACTAATTTATATGGTAATATTCGGTAGAAATTTTGATTTTATTCTTGAAGAATTGAATATCTGTTTCTTACCGAAATCCATAAGGCACTTTTCTCCTGACCTATATTCTCACTTTTCATCTGTACAGTTACACTGCGCACTTAAACAGTTCTGCCATATACCATGCAAGTTCATTACTGCCTTTTATTTTCTTTAAATAATTAACACATTACTGCCTTTTATTTTCTTTAAATAATCAACACCTAACTATACAGGATGACTAAAAATTGAAATTAATTAAGATTATGGTACAGTAATATAATATTTCATATTCCTAAAACATAAACGAACTCACGCACAACTCATTGCGGGCAAAAATCTTTAAAGCTAACTAACGAAGCGATGAATCAATTAATAAACAGAAAATATGAATCAGCAATATGATGATTGCCTACCAGATCTATCATACAGTCTGAACAGTACGCATATTTCCTGTGATATATGCAATTTGAAAAGAGCATGAGTAATACATGTACGTGCACGAATTTCGTTATTATTAGCAATCACAGCTGAGCGCAAAAGTAGGCAGCAGAATAAAGGACCATTTAATGAAATGACATAAAGTTGTTTGAAAGTCCAGCATTCAAGATATCACAGTCATAAATACATTACCGGCGGTAATTTGAAGGAATAGTGGAGATAACCAAAACCACTTGTGTAAAACTGAAGTAAATATGTATGTGACATTCTAAATTGAAAACTTCGTTAAATCTGCTATTAAATATGAAGAAATATACATAAATATATAATATGATGGGTCCTTGTTATCTTTTACTCATCCTTCTTCAAGCTTTCAGTAACGACTTCAGCAGCTACGGTGGCGGCGGCAGTTTTTGCTGCAACAAAAGTAATTAAGGTTTAATAAAGTTGTGTAACTCTACACTATCAGGCATTCATGTCTCCTGGGACCTTGAAAATGGTAATTGCTGCGTTTATCGTAACCTAATCATAAGCATTTCAGGAACAGTTGAACCTTACGATTAGATCAACATAACTATCGGGAAAACTCTTGGGTTTTAATAGACAATTATTCAATCGAACTTTATCACTGTTCAACTTACAGCCTTCCATAGTAGCATCGGCAAGTTCCTTGGCACTCTCTTGCACTGTGTTCATCACACTGTCAATGGTCATTTCATTTTTAAGAATGAAAGGACGAATGAAGCGGGTGTAGATCACGGTAGATCCGTTCCATGATACTGGAGACATACACCACAGCAGGAATACGCACTGCAAAACATTTGCATGAACTTACGAACTTATAGGACTGTTTTCATCCTACGCAAATCTACCAAGAACGTTAACGCGTATAATGATTAGTGGCCTACCTTAGCCAGGAAGTAAAATGGGAACCACGACAGGAAGATGTCAGAAAAGAATTCAGTTACACTGAATGTAGCAAACACAACCCAGTAGATTAGCCATTCAGTATCATCATCCTTGTCTTTCGATTCAATTGCCTTGACACTAAATGAAGCATTTCACATCGCATTCGATTAAACATAGAAAAAGTATACTGTCTACATTCGATTAAACATAGAAAAAGTATACTGTCTAAGCAAAAAAGCGGTGATGTTTGATTGTATGAAAATGGATGATTATTTTAGAATGAATTATGAGATACTATTGTTAGTTCATGCTGATACTACTTCATGCTTTGTGACAATGAGATTTACAGGTAAAATATGACATGATGTATTCGACATAATACTGAAACATTTGCTGATAAAGTGACCAACGTACATGTGGCATCTATATCTTACCATTAGTTTGGAATTAGAATTGCATGTAGTGTTACTACAACATCAAAGAAACCTTGAACAATTCATACTTACGTTTTGTAAGCCGGATAAAGAAACCCTACGAGATTACAGATGAGAGCTGACAAATAACCAGAGGCAATCCACATACCAAAGAATCCAACAATTGCTGTTACGTGGACACAGAAATCAAAGAAAGATGCATGTTGCAAAAGTGACAAAGGCATGCAAAAAAACAAATGTTGTCTTAATGCAATGATAATTGTGAGATTATTTTTTAAAACTATGGTACTTTAACATGGTTGCTAATGACATGGTGAATGATGAATCATTATCTATTATTGTTTTCAAAACTATCTTGAATAACAGTATCCTATTACTCATTTGATATCTTACCACTTTCATCACCACTATCGTTTTCAATACCGAAACTCGACAATGTCATACAAACAGGAAGAAACGGTGTTAAGCACGACGCAATTGACTTTTCAATATTTTCCATTATCCACTCTGCAATTTTCCCATATTAGATCAAATTATTCACCCGAACTATGGGCTCAACATGAAGTTTTGAAAGAACAAATTCATCACGAAATGATAACACAATGCATTTTGTTCCATTCTCTTATTAAAGGAAGTTACTGTGTCACAGCACGTATGGACCAAAAAGCTTGAATCAAAAGCATAAGCAAATTTGTTCTTTGTGATAGTGTTAGCATGCAGATTCAACATGCAATGGTTTGAAAAATGAATTTTCTGTCAACTGACACAAAAATAGATCAATTTAACCACGGCAAAAAAAGGTTTCTTTGAAACTCGGAGTACAATCATATGGGTAGCGCAAAATTATCGTCAACTTTTTTTTTAATTCAAAGTACTAGTTTAAAAAGAAAAATTATAACTACATGCAATGTGAAGTATTATGAATTAAGTAGCAGACTCCTCTATCAATAAAACACAAATTTCACCCAAATAATATGATGAAATTGATTGAAAGAGTTGAAATATAGGGGAGAGACAACATGTAATGATATTTTAATGCAGCTAATCATGCAATGCGGCTTTGGGCTGACAACTTACGAAATGTAGGCCGGGTAGCCAAATCCTATCAAATTGCACAAGAGGGATGCAGCATACCCAAAAATTAGGTATAGCGACAAAAGGGAAGCAACAGCTGAAAAACAATTAGGAGGGTTTATGTATTTTCTGAAAATACCATTCAGTTTTCATATGTAATCAAAATTTAAAGCAAGATTTATTGTAATGATAGCAGATAATCAGGAATCATTTAATTTTTGAAAGCTAGTTCCACTTTCTGTCTACATATCTTCACTGCACTTACTGCCCTGTACAATTTAACCCTTCCATAACCTGGAATATAGATTAAACAAAAGAGCTGCATACTATGTCTGTGCATAGCATCAATGTTTAAGCGTATGGTATACTGTATCACATCCTGGCACTTTGAAATAACCATATGGTAGAACTGTAGGGAACTCAAGATGAGCAGTAAGCTACTTGAAGTGCTTAAATTACCGTTTTTACACAACGACATGACGCAGACACATGGTTAACCATATGCAGGCCAATCATGATATAAAATGGATCTTGTGGAAAAATTCCATGTCAGGCTTTTTGGCCATTTATCACTGTAATATATGTAAACTATGAGTAAGTCTGAACAAATATTTTTATGGTAGTCCCAATTCAACTCACCATAGCTAGTTCTTGGCTTTTTAAGAACATCATAAAAACCTCGCTCCTCTATAAATGTGCGCATTTTCGTGTATATTCGCATGGCTGACTCTGAATCCATTGTGTTCTATTGCGATATCAGTACTTGCTTCCGTTTTAACTCTATTCTAAAACTTAATCTGACTTTCTAGAGGCTTAAGCTTACTATTAAAAAGAGGTAAATACTCTATTATCTCTAATTTCCCTTAAGACTTATTAATCTGATACTTTATAACTGAGCAAAGTATACTTATTCATTTTAGTCAATAACATGTACCATATTTTCACGTGTATACATATTCATAAGTTCAATGCAGAAAATTATGGGTATGACTTACAGAATTTAATTTTGAATTGCCCAAGTTTTGGACAACTTTTCAAGTCAAAATATAAGTTGCAACATATGCATTAGGGTGACTTTTCTATGCCCAAGTAAATATGGTATATACATACACATCAAAGATATTAGATAGCTTGCCACGCCTCTTTCTTGAAGGCATATAGGGGCGTGGTTTGCACACTAGTGGAATGTTTCACCATGGTTTTTATAATTGAAGCATAAATTACTACTCTTTTTTATGCATGATATATCTAGAAGCAATTCAATAAAATTTCTTAACCTTTTACTAGCGATAATTACAGCAGTTACAGCTCATAAACACCGCCTTTCATAAGACATAAGACCCATTTTCAAGAATTATCCCCACAAAAACATTTACAAATTTGTGACATAGGCATGAACTGATTACATTTTTGGGCATCTAGAGAAAAATATATTATTCTTATAAGCAAAGCGATCAATAAATATTGCAAATACAAATGGCTGTCTTTTAGACGACAGTCATTATTGCTAACCATGTAAGACAATTTTTTGATATTTAGTCGATCAGTAATCACTTCAGAAATTGACATGCTCAACTTACCCAATACGAAATATCGTTTTTTAATATTAGTCTTTTTTTCCAGCTTATCCAAAGCACTCGTCATGGCGTTTTCCTGCTCAAGGAAACTGTCCAGCTTTTGCATCATCGTAGTTTTTTCGGCCATTTTATTCACAGCGTTCCACACAAAAATTAAATGAAAATTGGGGATTTGAAATGAGCACTATATAGGAAAAAAAGATATTTAGTCGAGTGCAAGCACGAGAAGCACATTAGTTGCCTATCGAATTTAAATTTTGCGAAGTTTAGGTCAACGTATTTATTGTCGATACGGCACACCTTACAAAACGCATAAATTAAAACTATATTTTGAGTCCTTCCAGCAAATGGCGAATCAACCATCTCAAATCAATTGACGACTACTAACTTAGCATTCCAATCTGTGGACGGTGTTTTATACCGCGGCCTATATTGATCATCGAATACACATTAAACAGCTTGGTATCGCCCACTGATGGATTTTCGCCCGTTTGATTGATCGAAATTTGAAATTATTCTAGAAATAAAAGCAAGTTACTCATTATGCCTAAATAATTACAAAAATTATGAAATCCATCAAAATTGTTTGTCATAATTACTATATAATTACTAATCGTTTCCCGGCACAGTTTGATCACTATGTTCTGGGACATCAAGAGTTTTAAGATATCTTCTCTTTTAACAACAGTAAACTGATGGGAAATTTGATGAGCTATCCGTTGCAGGCGAAAGCAATTAGCTATCACAGGCCGCAAGATTATAACGCTTTCGGAGAACGGAGGACAGATATTACCAGTGAAGAAAATGAAATTGATTTGCTTCATCGTTCCCACTGCGAAGAAATATTCCAGCAACGCCATAGCAACAATCTCCGTCGTAGGATGCTGACGGAGGTCTCTGACGAAGATTATGCTAAGCGATTCCATCAATGGACCTCGGAAGATATCGGAGATTTTAAAATTCAGTTTGAAATCTTTGATCTGAATCGCGACGGTGTAATAGATTTCAAGGAGATGAACAACGTTCTTGATGAATTCGGAGAATCGAGTAAACCTAACGATCGATGGGGTTGTTTTAGTGAAATGGACACGGATCAGTCCGGAACGATCGATTTTGAGGAATTTTTAATGGTAATGATGAAGTTGCAACAAGCCGACAGCAAATCAAGGGCGGATGAAAACATAAGTAACATCGTAGCTCGCGGAGCGGAGCAAGTTGCTAAACTCCGTAGAATGTCGGTTTACAAACAGTTGACGAATGGGTTATTTTAATAAAAAGAATTTTTCTCTTTGTTTCTGCGTTGCCTTTTTCGTTCACATTTTTTGTTCCTGAATTTTTTTGTGTGTTTACCCTCGTATGATGTCACAGCAATGGTGTCTGAATATACAGTTTTTTATGTTTATATGGTTCACTGCTTATATGGGACATTTTTTAAATACCACTCCACGCAAGTTACTTTGAGGATAGCTTGTAATAATCCTTCCAATGCGTTGCTCATGTTAACTCACCCCCTTCCTAGCTGATGCGTATTGTTTTTGAATCAGTTATCGTGGCATGAATCCGTCGGAAACGTGCGTATTGCTGCCCATACCGCATATTGTTCAACGCGGCGATTGGGATTGCGGACTTGCCAGTTTCCAAATGGTTATGAGGTACGGCCTATCTCATAAATAAAGGAAAAACTGTGTGTGTTTGTGCTTGCCTTAAACTTGCCTTAAAAATACCCACGTAAGGTGCAACTTGATACATATGTCGCTTTGATTGAAGGTATGTCAGACCGTCAATAACCGATGATGACATTAATGCTGCTTGTAGTGAACACGGTATTGAAAGAAGTGTGTGGACAATTGATCTTGCTTACCTATGTGCTAAATTAGGTGAGAATAACAGTTAACTGCTAATGCTATGATAGAGTATGTTTAAAATCAGCGTCACGGAATATTTTTACAAAACCATCATCATTACAGGCTCTACACAAGTAACTTAATATTTTACTATAAAAAAAAATTCCAGTTAGATAGAATGTACAATTTATAACAGAATTGATGAAAATAAATTTTATGCAAATACACGACGTTCTCAACAGGATAGATAATGGAATCGTTTTCCTTGATTTACCCCAGTAGTTCCCATTCCCCGATTGTCACATTAATGACCACTTTGAATGTTTGTTATTCAATATTATACAGTACACATATTCAAATAATAGAAAGAATAAGAATGTATTAACTTGAATGTTTTCTCTCCACAAGATGTGTCTCATAAGTTTTACACTCAGACATTGGGTGTGAACAAGGAATATGCGAGCGAATCCTTTTATAACGAAGGTAGACACTTTGAATATACCAATGAGGAAAACAGGATTAATTCATTGTTCAAAAAACATGATGCACATAATGTTAAAGTATTTCATCAGTCTGTTGCGATTGAAAGAATGTTGGAGCATTTGGGGAAGAAACAGGTCAGTTGAGATACTGTATAATATTTACTTGCTTAAACGTATATTCCTATAGAATTGCAGTAATAGCATTGTTTCTTTTGTTTAGCCGATAATTGTACTCATAAATGGCAGGATATTTGTGAAAGACCAGGAGGAAGATAATGTGGAAAAGACCCCATCTGAATATACCCTGTGTTGTGGATGTTTTCCTCGTAAAAGAAAAAAAAATGATAGTGGCACTGCTATTCTTACTTCCAGTACTGATAGTGACCGAAATGATGATGGTTATTGGGGACATTTTGTTGTTATCATTGGATACGACAAAAGGGAAAAAATTTTCATTTTGAATGATCCCAGTCCAAATGGTGAATTGATTTAATATTTCGATGATTTCTGTATATATTTTAGTTTGAGTCTATTTTGTGTATAAGACAAGATCAAATTAGGAACTATATTATTCTTAGTATTATTAGTAATAAACAGCTGGTTGTATACTGTATATTCTTGATTCCAAATAAATATGGTTAACATTGTGGAATAAGTTCCATACAGCTGCTGAATCATGCCTGGAAATTTTCAGAAGTCAATGAAATTATAAATCAATTACTGTAGCTGGAGATACAGTTCCGTAACAAAGTCATTTTAATTAGTGGAAAATATCAGTCCGGTTTCAGGGCATGGTGATTAGAATTTTCAACAGTCGATGATAAATTGTATAACTAAATTAATAATTCTTTTGTACCATAAGTTATTATTTTCATTTTATGTACTCAAGGTGAGCATGTGAAGTGTAGTTTCCAAACACTCGAGAGATCCCGAAAAAGCTTTGGAACTGATGAGGATATCCTCTTTATATATTGCAGTGATGAGGAAAGCGATAACTAAACTACTAGGATCTGCATATCCCAGGTACTATGTATCTAGTATCTTCATTGTTACTGTCTTAAACCATTTTATTTACATACAACATTTTTACATTCATATTCTGAGTGGCCGTGTGTACATGTATATACAAATAGTCACTTAATGACCTCCGACTTCCTAGTACAACTGTTAGATAGTGTTTTCATCACACCTTAATAAATTCAGTTATTCAGATAATTCATGTAAAACTGATACTTGGTAACTCTCATGAACTATATCATCTGTCGGTTGACATTAAAAAAATATCAAAAGATGTTACCTGGTCGTTGAGTCAGGAGTTGGTTTACCAACCAATTCGCTTTACGACCAGGTTGTTGAACAGGAACCTGGTCGTTAAGTGAGGACTACCACAACTAGTCTATCATCACAACCCCTAATCTCTCATTCAAAAACTTTCTTTACTAAAACATGATAATATTGCTATCATATCACATTTTTTGCCCGCAAAATTCGGGGCCGTTCTATATACGGAGATAAGAGAATTATATTATATACTTCCTGTGGAAGTGCAAGTTGCTGAGCGCGATCATTATCTAATTAATGATGTAAAACCTGTCTTCTTCAGATTGTTTGATTATCTAACATACCGCATAGTATATATTTTCCCTTCACCTATTTTAAAGCCTTATATTTTACTGTTCAGCATGATATACCTATTAGTAATTAGAAAAAAAATTAATAATTCCAAGGTCATAGAAAGAATTAGTTTTAAAACCATAGATTTTTATATTTGATTTTAGCCTCTTCAAATAACGTGGCACCATTAAGTGCAATAGTTAAGGAATTGCTGTAATATACTATATAGGTTATAGACTATTTACCCAAAGTTTTTTTCAATAAAAGTGTTTTATATTCTTTTTTGGCGATTCAGATTTTCGGTGTGTTCTAGCAGTTAGTAGTTCCTCAATACATGGGGAATCGCTTAACGAATGTTTTTCTTTTTGATCTTGTTACGTTCGTAAGCATCCTGTAGCATCATTACATGTACTGTATATATCTAAACACATATCGTATGCATTTAGAAGTGATTAAAATAGTAAACTTGCAGCTATATTTCCCATATGGCTCATTACTAGATTTGCACCACCCTGTAAGTAGGAAACTCTTGCTTGACCAATTTTTTTATTGCCGGTTTGTGTTGTTTCCGGAGGTTTTATGTACTTGCAACGCCCGTGCCGGACTTACTAATAGCCGGAGGGCAATACATATTTAGCAGTTGGTGGCAGAAGCTGTCGTTAGCTATTTCCGCACTTCCCTGTAAGTAGGGAACTCTTTCTCGACCAATTTGATTTAATAGCGTTGATGCCCGAGTTTTTATGCCCTTGCAACGCCCGTGCTAGATTTACTACTTCCCAGAAGGCGTTATATTTTTACAATTAGTTGGTGACAACAGATGTTATGTTGTTAGCTATTTCAGCTGACCAATAGGATTGACTGGCAAATTCTTGAAAAAAAATGCGGAGGGTACGTACGTACCCGGGGTATCCTACAGATCACGTTTTTTCGACAAGGCTGCTATTGCTTCAAATAGTGCCGTTTTTAAGCTAGTCACTTCATCACCGCAATATTATTTTGTATTCGTCACACGCTAGCTATACCGTTAAAAAAATCTGTTTCCCAACGATCATTCATCCGATAATGGCCTTAAATAGTGCGTAATATTCTTATAGCCGTGGTTGACCAATATTTTAGAGAGTCTTGTTATTTCCTTGTTAATTTTTTCTTTTGATTCGTTGTTATAAGGATCAAATGACAATCGCTTTTTCTTTCTTTTGAAATTTCCCCTCGTTTGCAACCGAAGACACAGTAATCGAGCTTTTAGCTCTGTTTCTTGTAATGAATCGCCCATCACGAAACGCGCCATTTGTTCCGCTGATCCAACCGGGTCTTTAACGACATCTTCGTATGCCAGCACAAGAGCTGGAACTGTACTGACAATGGCCGCTTCCGTAACGAACCTCCATCGTATTGGTGTTCTATGCGCGACCAAGTTATTCAGTTCTGTAATATAGAAGACATTCCATGTCAGTGCAATAAGCAACCCACTCGGATAAAGCTAGTACGGGGAATATACCACATGATATTTAGGGCGCCCTATATTGCAAAAAAATCCGATATCCGCTGTACCGTATTTCCTCGATTATATGCCGCGGCTTATAATCGAGGGCGGCTTATATTTTGTTTTTTCATCATTTCGCGCCGCACAAAACTACTCACGAATAGCAGCGGCCCGTAAAGCAAGTTGCTCGGACAATGGTTGTACGAGGTTCTACTGTATATTGTGTTTTTTTCATCATTTCGCGCGCCTTACATTTTCACTTACCATACTATTAACGTTCAAACTGCAATAGCTCGTGTTTAACAATTAGTAATAGGCGTAATAGGCTCAGGTAGACTACCTTATGTTCTAGTGCGGCTATTTTTTCATAATTTCGTGCTGCTCATAATCAAGGGCGGCTTATAATCTTTTTTT
>QRAM01000574.1:32754-44492 GCA_013436055.1 Halocynthia roretzi | reverse complement strand
ACTCACAATACCATTTTTATTTCTGTAAAGGGTCAGGGGGTGGAGAAATGACGATTTTAAATTTCAAAATTTAAATTAACACGCCGAATTGCGTGATACGAAGTGCGTGATCGCTTTTCGCCGGTTATTTCTGCTGGTACAATAGGCGGCGAACTCATTTAGAATGGAAATCGGCTGATATCATAAATTTTCCTTTACATATGAGCAAGCTTTCTTAAAGCTTTCTGACAAATGTATGTAAGATTTTTTTTCGCTGGCACAGCTCAACTGCTCGAGTTTGAGGGGGAACACGTTGTTTCATGGGTGTATCCCCAACATCGAATGCATTTGGGTCAAAATAGGCCGATGTCAATACTTTGTGGGGAAAATTGATAACAAATCAGATATCGCTTATAGCAGTCACTTTTGAGTTTGACGAGTTGGCGAGTATTTTTTTTTCCGGTACAATTAGTGGTGAACTGACCGGGGCTTACATGGAGCCCTTTGAAGGCTTACCCGAGCAGCGGGTATCATTCAACATTACAGTATGTAAAAATAAAAAGAGTTAATACCATAAATTGCAATGGTTACAGTCACTCTCTGATTTTGCATTTATTCATTTAATTTTGTAGGTGATTCAGGATGTCTTTGTCATACAGAGATAGCTTTACTGAAGAGTTGGGTTCTGAAATATACGGTTCAAAAATTGCACTGGAAATTGGAGCACCTGGACCAAAGGCATTGCAAGACATTGCTGAAATATTTAAAGTAATTTTTAATCTGATGATCTATCAGCGTTTAAGAAGGTTAACTGGCTATAAAATTTGTGCCATTTCGCTTCATTCCGTCATCTGCCCCTGATATCCCATTGTCTTTGCACTCTTGTGGTTGGGCCAACATTTTGAGTGCCTCTCGTTCATTGTTGTTGCTTGCACTGCGATTGTGTGTGTAAACGTAATTGTTTACAGAACAGCACAGCTGAACACACGAGTCATTTGAGGCCCGAAGAAATTTTACAATATGGCTGCAGTGCAGGTAATCCTGACATGATAGAGGAACTAGGCAAGTTTCTTGAGAAGCACTACGGGGAGCCGGTCAGAAGGTAAGAATATGAATGGACGTTTACTTTTAGATAGGATTCTTCCTATTGACCTACATTATACAAATCAAACTACTTCCAGGTTCCAGCCATTTGTTGTCTTGCAATTAAAATGTTTTTACCTCCCACAGCAGGTGTGGGCTGTATGTGGCACGGTGCGGCAAATGGCCGTATGTGGTCCGCGGGTCGTGCTATGCCCAGGTCTGTTCTACAGGGGGACCTGCATTCATGCATATTTATCTTTGTAGATATCACAATAATCAATATTAATGATAAGAAATTCCTATGTGTGTTTGTGTCCAACCTTATAGCTGGCCAAACCATACACCTCAGAAGCTGAAATTACGCATTGAGTCTTGGATTCACTCGGATGGTGTCATACGGTTATCCGATTCTATACCCCAGTATAAGATTTAAGATTTATTCATTGAATTAGTAGTTTTGAGGTATACTACATAAGTAGGATTCCAATGTTGCAAAAAGAATTCATTTTGTATTTCTCAGTTTCCTGGTTATTTTGCCAAATATCTTGAACTATCCATGCTGTGTTTTTAATTGGCCCCTTCAGTTTCATCTGTTTAATTTTTGTATGCAGAGATGATTTGTTCATTACCACTGGATCCAGTCAAGCACTGACAGCTCTTCTTCACTATTATTTTACTGACGGAGACACAATCTTCATTGAAAATCCAACATATTCAAATGTTGTATCAAAGGTTGTGAATACATTTCGGGTAATGATGATCGTATGATATTGATTTATAATGCAATGTTTCTTCAAACATTTGTTTTCCTCTTAGCCCGAAGCTCAAGAATATGGAAATACAAACAAAAAAACATTATTTCATTAGAAAATACCCAAAATCCTAATGAAAATGAAAATTCACCGATCAGCCTAATAAAAATGATTAAATATTATATTTTCTGCATTGAGATGAATGTCGTGTCTTTTGACTTGGATGAGAATGGCCTGATGGTTAGCGATTTGGAAGATTACTTGAAAACCTTTCGAGGGAAAGCCTTATCTGAGAGATTTCCATACAAAGGAGTTTTATACACCATTCCTAACTATCACAATCCGACTGGTATTTCTTTGGCCAAAGGTATGTAAGTTCTGAAAGATTCACACTGATTAGTCGTTTTTATACTAAAATGGCTCAACGATATCTATGTCACCGGTCTAGAAAACTAATCTAAGCAAACTTGATCTATAGAATCTTGGAGATATAGTGTAACTTTGATAAATTTGTGTCCTATTTACGCATATTCGGATAGAAAGCGATCATTCATTTTAAATGTTTTTTTAGTAATTAGTCTGTCCCATGTCTCGTGTTTTCCAGCAGTTAATCAACCAGTCCTCGAAACCCACTCAACGAACTGAGATATTAAAGAATGCCTCTTTCTTAGATAGATGCGAAGACCTCTTGAAGATATCAAGGGAACATGATCTACTAGTTATTTGCGACGATGTGTATAACATCTTCAAATATCCTAATCATAAAAAAGAGAATGAAAAGTATGATAATCTGTCTCCTTCCAGATTATTTTATCTTGACAAAAAAGATGATCCGCACTATAAAGGTCAATAGTTCTTTCAGTATATGTTTGATCTACAGTACTTGGATAACAATTTTGTAAACTAAAACTCTTTAAACTTATGCAAGAGTTTCTGGATGACAAACCGCAATACCGCATGAGTTCTGGTACTATTTAATGGGTTAATGTTTTTTTTTGGCTACGCTGAAAGTGTTTGTATGCCATGGAAAATTAGTTTTATTATTATTATTAAATATAAATATAATGATTAAGCTGAAGCTCGAAATAGATAATATACGTTCAAAATCCTATTACTGTTATATTTCCAGCAAGAATTTTCATTCAAATATTCTTCATTACTTTCAGAATACGTTTAAAAATGCCTGTTAAACAACAAATCTCTTGGAAGTTTGATTTGATGTAAAATATCTTATTCTACTGATGAAAAACTTTTTAAGGAAACATTGTGTCAATCGGATCGTTTTCAAAGATATTAGCACCAGGTCTGAGATTGGGTTGGTGTGAATTACCTAAAAGAATCCGGAGTTCTCTGGAAGACTCTTATGTGATCCAAAGTGGAGCAGGCCTTAACCCATATACCAGTGGCATATTGAGCACTGCATTTCGCAATGGCCTTGTGGATAAACATGTGCAAAAGTATACTAAACTGTTAGCGGTAAGTTTTAAATGGTCTCTTTATTGGTAGATATATTGTTAAGATAATTGGGTACCATATTTGTCTTGTTCATCATTCTGTTGTTTTTATACTTTGACATTGAGAATGGAAATAGAGGAAAAATAGTAATAGCCTATACACGTCCTATTAAAAGTGCTGAAAATATAAAAGGAATCTTAATTTGGGCCACATGATTGAGAGTAAATATTCAACTACTTAGATCAGACCTGGGCATATCACAACCCGCGGGCCACATACGGCCCTTAGGCCGACGTTGACAGGCCCTTTGGCTAACATTTACCCTGTAAGGTAAATAGAAATTGTTTTTTGAAAATGTGATTGAATAAATGACATTTCTTGTAAGGCAAGCTCACTTTTTTATTGTTTAATAGTCATAACAATAACTCTTACGAGTCACAGCTTGTCAAAACAATGCAATTTTTTTGTTCCTCATGTGGCCCCCTGGGAAAAATAATTACCCACCCCTGACTCAGATCAATATTTGAGAAATATTTGGAGTTTTGTATTGTTTCTGGAATTATAATGACTACTTTAATATTATATAATTATATATTACTGCTTGTATTTGTGAAATTACACTTCATGGTGATCAGCAAGTCCTTTTATGAGACAATATCTGTCATGGTATTAAAAGTGCCACAAACTCCAGTGCCAAAATGCTAATCATGCATGTATATGCCTCGTAACATCAGCATCTATTATATAAAGTTATCCTTATATTTGTTGAGTTCTATTGTACAATTAATAGGAGAAGATATTTTCGTGTCATCACATTATTACCACTCAACTCAGCGATCTTGGTGTAACCTGCGTACTTCCTGCTGGTGGATATTTTCTCTGGGTAAAACTTCCAAAACACGGGTCAGCAGAAACCTTATTAGAAGAGTGCATGAAAAAAAACATTTCGTTTCTGGATGGACAATAGTGAGTGTTTGCAATTCTTGTTTTGAGTGTTTGATCCCACAACTAGTGGTGGAAATGGGTTCTAGTAACTGTCCTCCCAATTTTTCCCCTTTATGTATACGCACTAAGCCTTTTATTTTTCATTTCTCATACAGTTGTTCGGCAAAAAAAAATTGTGGAGATTGCCTGAGAATTTCTATATCATTTTATGAAGCTGACATTCTCCTGCCTGCTATTTCTGAATTTTGTGAGATTGCTAAATCATACCTGGAGAATTTTATTTGAACATGCTTATGTGCATGATTTCTATATATGCAAATATATTGGTAATTGGTCAGGCTTGTTTTAGCATATTATGTTGCATTCTTGGAAAATTGTGAAAACGTTTGTTTGCCTATATACTCTCCTGAAGATATGACACATAAAACATGACTTAGTCCATATGGGCTGAAGAACTACAGTCCCCCAAACACTCACTGCTAGGTGTATCATTTCTCAAACTTCACACTAGAAAGAATATGTAACTAACAAATAACAAAAAGCCATTATATTTATTATAACGAGACAGAAATAAAAGTTTCTTTCATTACTAATTACTACTAACATACGTTCCAGACTTGGGACTTCTGAATTTCTAGATAAGCTCGTTTCGGAGTATGAACGATACTTTTGCGCTGAAGGTGAGCGTAGTGAAAAATGCACTTCCAACGTTGCAAGATTCTAGATATTCGATCGCAAGTTCAAACGCTTATATGATCGAACAGCGTGCGTAGTGAAAAAATTCGCTCGCTGGGTAAAGTATGTTTGTGTTCGGCAGCATGTGATAATTGCGGTGAGCCGGATGCCGGAATGATAAGAACTCCCGCTATGTAATAGGGGGGCTCTATCGTAATCAAAATTGAGAACTTATTTGAGCTCATCTTTATACTTTGCTAGCTGGGGAGAGAAACATCAAAATCTATCATGCACGGCGGTAAGTTTGTGATACACAGCGGAAGTGAATAAAATTGAAACTTTGTTAACGCCAGCATGAATTTTATCGGTACCTCGAGCTAATTGGCGCTTAATGGGCCCTTGGGTGAGTTCTAGCAAAACGGATTTTTATAAGGCATTTTGCCGTATCAAATCAGTTAGGTATGTTAACTGTAATTTCAAACTAACCGGCGTCGAACTAATGAGTTTTGACTGTATTTAGGGCGTTTATTTGGCTTATTTTAGACTTAAATGTGTTATGGTTTGGGAACGGATTAATTTACTTTCTATTATTTCGAATCAGAATAATTGATACGAACTTCAAACAACTCAGAGTTCGTACGGCCTCCTGGAACGGATTAAGTACAAAGTACCACTGTACATGAATATACAGCACTAACGATACTTGATTACACAATGTTCCATAACCTTCGACCTTACTGCCCTGAAAAAAAACCGGTAACACATGATCACTATGTATTAGTAACTGCAATCTCTGCTAAATGCACAAGAGTGACTACTGAAAATTGATGTGCGAAACAACGAGAAAAAAATATTAAGCAAATATGGAATTTTCAAGGTTAAATCAGTTCACATCGCTTCATAAGAAAGTTGACGACTTTACGAGAAAACAAACTACGTACAATGATTGTATAATGAACTTTGACCTTGTTACCACATACAAATCTATGCTGTAGTTCTTGATTTGAATATTCTCAAATCATCATCTAGCTTCGAGATGTCGCTCTCAACCTGAGCAAGGATATTCGTGTTTTCCTGAAATTAAATAAAATATCGATGAAGATGGGGAGAATACATATGCAAAGAGATTTAATAAATGTGTAGCTATGAATATATATTTATTCTACGGTGATATTACTTCGGATCCAAGCCTTTTGATTCCAACGATAATCTCATGAATAAAGGAGAAACTGTGTGTGCGTTTGTATTTTCGTTCGCCCATAACTCCAAAAGTCCGTGACTGGACCTGGATCGGTTTCAGGAAGCAATGGGTTATAGGCTCCCTTTTTTCAAATAGAGGACCCCATCGCGGCACCAGATAACTTTTTTTAATAATTTGGTATAATTCAGTAATTGGCCACTGGGACATCACAAATTTGAAATATCGGAGACTCGGCAGGCTAACGATCGGAGACTCGACAGTATAGAAATATGCTTTCTGATGTCACAAAAGCCAAGATTTTGAACCTATTCCTTTCAGGCCAACCGGACATAACTCCTACAAATTCTCATTCATTTAACTTGATAAAGAAATTCTGGGTCACATAAAATGTATGCAGCTAGTTTTAATATAAAACCTCCGAAGAATGTAAATTACTATTACTAAATGCAAGCTGAGCTACCTACCTATGGGCTCCCGCGATAGGTGAAACTCCGCGAAGGATAAACCACATATTTAATTAATTATTTGAACCCCCCCCCCCGTATTTTGAACCATTGTAAATCATTTACTCACTCTTATTTACCTAATGAATCTTTCCCGCAAGCATTTGGGGAGATGTTCTTACAGACAGGATCTTACCGCGACAATTTCTAATGGGGTAATTTCTTACATCAAGCATTCTTACAGCGACATTTCTTACGCGCTTTATTTCTGTTCTATTTCTCACATGCTAATTTCCTACATCAAGCTTTAAAACATATATATTTTACACAGAATAAATTATCTCTACACTTAGCATTAAAAATCATTTTATGTCAATATATATTATTCACCTGGCCTGACTTTCTCCATCCTTGTTATGAGCACTTAAGATAGAATGAAACCTGCACTAAAACTATTCCCATTGTATATCCTTTCGTAGTTGAAGTTTCGGATAACCGGGGTTTACAATAAATGAGGGTTTACTGTACTGACAAAATTAATTTGAGACAGCCATCCTAGAGTTTGTGTCGAACGTTCATTCACTAAGTTGAGGAACCTTCGTGGAAAATCCCAGTAGACTACAAAAAATTAATTTTCTGCACTCGTTTTCATGAATAATGCATAGTTTCTATGCACTGCTAATTGCCGTTTGCAGAGGTAGTATGGACAATTTATTGTACGGTAATATCCCTCGACATTACATTATTGATTAACTATGTATAATTTATACTATTGCATTATTTTATTACCGTCAGAAAGTCATGGAATAGGTAGGGGAGTGTGGTTCGAAATAGAACTAGTGTTAAATGGTAGCGAGAATTATGTGCGGCCAACAAGCTGATGAAATAAGAGATTATTTCAAACGATAACAGCAGTGCTACTTTTCAACTCACTCGTTTGGACTCAAGATCCATTCTTCTGCTGCCTGTTTCTCTCATTGATCCATCGTCAGTCTCTTCAATTTCCTTCTCGGTATTTCGATATGATGGGCCATCTGGCGAATACAAGGAAGTCATCAAATCGATTTTAAAATCGATGGAAGCTTAACTAAGAGCTATTATTCTGAGATCAATCTGATGCCTACTTAGCTAAATTTAACCTGACATGGAACCCACCGTCGTAAAAATAACACGCAATCTTTATGGTAAAGCAAAATGTTATAAAGTGTATTCACACGTAGGGGCAAAACATCTTTTTTCATAACGGAATCTAAGACATTCAAACTTGTATCACATTACAATTCATTACGCTATCATTTACCCGACAGGAAGACGCCAGCAATGACAGAGCCCTTCATGGAGTGTTTGTGTCTTAAAGACCACAGCAAAAAAAGTATTGGCGTTTCATGATTATCTTTATATTGAATTTATAAATAAATTATTAAATTTCCATTCATATTGGGATGAATACTATATTCTAAAGTTCTGCATTGAAAAATCACAGCAATGAGTATTTTTTTGCATTCTTACCCAGACCTCCAACTTCTCTTGTCTCGTCATGAGCGTTATCAGCTTCTTTCTTGCTATCATATGGGATCCGTTTTGAACCAAGATTCTTCTTGCCATCGTTATCTTCTAATGCATGACCGAAAATCGATCGCAATGCCCATTTGGTGTCATCATCTTCAAAGTCATCTCGAGCGGCTTTGTGCGCTCTGATCGAATCATCGCCTACCATTCGTGACTGGCCGTACTGTTCCTTGTATTTTTCTTTGATATAGCGCAATGGAATGACCAAGAATTCCTCATCAACATCACCGCGATTTCCGTTTTCCAAAAGTCCAACGCCGCCGTTTCCTACCATGGATTTACCGATACCATCGTTCATTTGGGATTTTATCTCTCTGTCGTGGTGCACATAGGGCGGAATTTGTTCAAGATGTCTCAAACTAGTTGCCACCTTTTCGTCCTCCATTTCAGATAGGGCTATAACAAAGCATAGTTTCAGTATCAGATAATGATATTGCATTAAAGTAGTAAAACATTTGTAAGTTTATTTATTCTGCATAAGCTTCTGTGGTTTGAAACACAGAATATGCGTTATTTACTTACTCTTCAGTAGTCTTAAGTTTACATTTCATCCGTATTAGATCATTTTCCCCGTACAATAGATCTACACGTTTTAATATTTTCATTACTATTTTTCACTATTTTACGTTCACTGACACCGAATCGCTACCGATTGCAAAAGTTTATACTTCCTCTAAGCATGAAAAAAAAAACTTTTTTTAGCATAAAAGACATCCTGTCATTAGGCAAGCAACCATTCAGATGAATAACTAAAGCTCAGAACTTCCACATTCATAGAGAATTCGATCGATTTTCCCGAACGTTATTTTTACTTCGAATAAGGGACATCTCCAGGCAAAAGATGACGTCTAACAACCACAGAGAAGATTGCCCAAGTTCGAATAACACGCTAAGATTTCAATTTTTATGTAAATTCAACAATTTTGGGACCTTTTGTAAATTCTATACATATCATATGTATAATATTGTCATATTCTCTTTTGCGTATTTATATTTATGGCTTAGCAACAAACTTTACGGTTTGGTTACAGTTTTCTTTCGATTACATTGTTACTTTGCATCGTGGGAGCAGTGTGATCTTATTGTAATAGCATAAATGTCATAGTAAGTTGATCAGCTCAAGCATCAAGCATCCGATCTTATACTTGCTATTATAAACCTTCATCATCCTCAGTATTTTTAATTTCTTCCAAATTCGTGGTTGCAACTTCTCGTTTTTCTGGCAGAAGATTTTCGGCCTGTCCGATCTCGTCATTCATTTCCTGGTATCTGTCGATTTCTGTAAGTTCTTTCAATTCCCTTTTCAAATCTATTTCACCGTTCATATTTTGTTCCTCTTTTTCTTTACGTATTTAAAAAGATATGTTTAATACTACTGCTTTATTCTAATTTTTAATCCAATTGTTTTGTAAGTACCTGCTCTATTTTTCGACAATGTGCGTAGCAAAGTACGGCATTCTGCACTCAGTCCACTTTTATTGTCCATTATAACGACCTTGAAAGCTTGCAAAATGCATTCTCGGCTCTAAAGTACGCAGATGCAGTTAGTAATGAAATGTTAAGCATTTTCCAATTAGTTCATTTAGGTAGATCCCGATTAATAGGAACAAAATTTCCCACTAGGTTTTCTATAGAACTGCGCTCTAATGTATATGTTTATCAATGAAGAATCGTGTATATTTAACCTGTTCAGAAAACTTGTTCTTGGAAACCTTGTCACTGTTATTATATTCTCCCTTCTTTAGCGTCGTAACAACCGTTCGTTTTTTATCAGGATTGGCATCCGTTTCATTTTCCTGGTTTGATCTGACTTCAGTCTCTTCAGAAGACACATTCCCTAATAGTAAGCAAAGTAGTAGAAAGTCCAACTCATAACTAAACTATCCCGTTGGTATGGTCGTTTTGCTATCATCATATAGATTCTTCCGTTAATTACAAGTATGTATTAATTTAGATTAATTCAAATAGTTTTATAAAAATGCTTCACACCGGAAGAAAATAATGAAATCATAGACTCATATTATTGTTCATTACATTTGGAAAATTTTCAATGGGTGAAGTGTCCTGCTGCAGAAATAAAAAATTTGGGGAGGCAAAAATATTATAGACCCTATCCAATAGATAACAGTATTCAAAATAAATTATCAATAATCAGGAAAATAAGAAAAAAAACTAGCGCCCAATTAAATTTATTGAAATACTAGATGTATATAAAATATGAATGATAAAAATTCAGATGCACTTACTTTCTGTAGCCGCTACTAGTCCCACGAATAGCAAAAGCATGACGCTCTTCAGGTACATTTTGAAGTTTTAGTATAAGTACAAATTTTTCCTATGACCGACTTTATCCTGCAAATGCAATAGCAGAAATTTGAGTTTGTGATGCTAGTAGACTGCATCACTAACAAATGAACTCACTACACAAGTGTCTCTGACTAACGTTGAAATATGCGAGAGCGTCATTAATTATTTATTGTGCGAGTACGATATAGAACGAACTGGCGCGACTCAACTGGTTATTGGTTTTTTTTCATTTTCTTTATGTACAAACAACATGGATATTTGTTTCCATGGAAATTATTGAACATACAATAAGTTATTCATGAGTTCCCATTAAAATAATGACCCAGATTGCGATTTCTAACTCGTAATTATAGCTACCTCGTCGTTTGACGCATCACTTAATTGATTACCTAACAACGAGAACAGCACTCACTCAAACGTCCATTAAGAGAGTAAACTGCGGCTCCTTTAAGTAGATCACCAACTGTCCACTGGATGTAATTTTTAATGCGGTCATGTTTCAAGAGAGTTCCACACTCTTCATTATGGTCACCCGAATATCAGCTATAGGAAAATTGAATATTCAAATCTGCCAATACTAAGCTCTATCGAGCTGCAGAATCGGCCTAGTGAAAAGCTAACGGTAATTGCAATATAACCATTCATTGATCACCTATTTCGGCGTAATTGAAAGGGTGTGATCGATGCGAAGGGTGGTGTTTGCGGCATCTGTTATTCCTTCACAAAAATAGTAGTTTTTAGTAGCATTACCAACAGCAAATCTATATTATTGATTTAGACAGATTTTCATTATATTCCTGACGATATGAGTGTTTGGTTTCAAATGAAGGAGAAAAGCAATATCGATTGGCCATTGTCTCATAAATAAAGGAGAAACTGTGTGTGTGTGTGTCGGATGTTCGTTTGTCCATAACTCTGAAAGTTCTCGATGAGGCGCTCCGAAAATTTGCACGGGGATCGGTTTCGGGCGCGAAAGTGACCCTGGCTACTTTTTTTCGAATAGGGGTCCGCATCGGGGCCCCAGATCACTTTTTTGATAAATTTCAAAATTTCCCTTTGTGATGTCATAGGATTAATAAATTAGAGACTCGACAAGTTGAAAAAATGCTTTATGATGTCAGAAAATCTCATAAATAAAGGAGAAACTGTGTGTGTGTGTGTCGGATGTTCGTTTGTCCATAACTCTGAAAGTTCTCGATGAGGCGCTCCGAAAATTTGCACGGGGATCGGTTTCGGGCGCGAAAGTGACCCTGGCTACTTTTTTTCGAATAGGGGTCCGCATCGGGGCCCCAGATCACTTTTTTGATAAATTTCAAAATTTCCCTTTGT
>QRAM01000574.1:19554-32345 GCA_013436055.1 Halocynthia roretzi | reverse complement strand
CAAGCGGTAGATTATTGGTCATTGCTGAAACTCTTGTGGCTTTTATACAAACCAATGCAACCAGTATTTTATCTCATAAATAAAGGAGAAATTGTGTGTGTGTGTGTGTCGGATGTTCGTGTGTCCATAACTCCGAAAGTTCTCGATTGGGCGCTCCGAAAATTTGCACGGGGATCGGTTTCGGGCGCGAAAGTGACCTTGGCTACTTTTTTTTCGAATAGGGGTCCCCATCGGGGCCCCAGATAACTTTTTTGATTAATTTCAAAATTTCCCTTCGTGATTTCATAGGATTAATAAATTAGAGACCCGACAGGTTGAAAAATGCTTTATGATGTCAGAAAGACATTTCCAAAATTAAATAATCCGGATTTTATCGGAACGCCAGCCAATTTTTAAAATTGTACTTTGTGATGTCATAAGCTTGATCAAATTATTGAAAACTCTCGACCCTGGCCCTGACGAGATAAAATTCCAATTAGGGTCGCTCTAGCGGTAAAAATAAAAATCTAAAGACATACATCGAAACAAGATAGACTTTAACACGTTCTGCTAAACGCCAGGGATATTTACGAAATTTTGCACGAAGGTCCAGATGCATACCAGATAAAGGAATGAACATAAAAAACTCGGTTACATTGCTTTACGTTCAAGCATTTTCTGGACCTGGGCAAGGTAATTGACTAAAAAAAAATCGTGTTGGGTTTTGATCCCGTATCTGCCTGTCCCTGCTATCGATGGAAATGCATTCAGAACAGATATATACAGACACACAGAAAAGATTATCTGGTCGCTCTGCTAAATGTGAATTATTTACCAAATTTGGAACACTGGGCCCAGATGCATACGACATTAAAGCACAAAATAAAATCATTCGCCTAATAATTCCGTGTAAAGCATTTTTCAAAGAGTGAAGGCAGGAAGTCAATTTGAGTAGACATGCCTAAGCCCCGTATGTCCAGGTTGGGGGTTAACCCCTACCAATATTTCATGAATTTGAATAATCAACGAATTCCCGGGTCGCATAAACGACTGGAAATCGGGAACCATCAATTTTGTTCACTTTTTTCAGGGCCCGAGCATGTCTGGGGCAATTTACATGAAAATGTCGATCCCGTATCTGCCTGTTCCTGCTATCAATGGACATTCATTGCGAACAGGTAGAATATACGGGGGCGGGGCCCAAGAACGGTAAATGACCTCATGAACGCACTCTTCGCAAAACCTTCATACTGATCACAGGCAGATGCAAGATCGATATTTGAGTTTTTTTAGCCCTGAGGGAAGCAAAGGAAAGGGATATTTCCAGGTTCTTATTTTGGCTGCTAGAGCGACCCCAATTAGTATTTCATCCTCTCCGATTTTCTCTTATCATGCAATTTTCTGGAATTCGACTGATGTTTAAATTCATGTAAAATCGGTAGGGGTTAATTGTGTGCTATGTTATCTACCTTTACCTCTTTTACAGTGTTACAATCTTTTACTGGACTTTTATGTAACTAATATGAAATCTAATATATCTTCGCTACAGATTACCTTCACAGGGGTATTTCCTTCAAGGTTCAACGGGTTGCGCTTAAAATATAAAATTATTGTTCAACTTTTTAATCCGAGTAGGTCGGGTTACTTATAATTTGTTGCTGGCTAATATATATCTCTGTGGATGTTATCTACTTCTACTTCTTATATTTGATTGGTTTGAATTTTTTAATTGCTTAGACCCAATACAAATATTTTGAAAGAAATTTGACTGCGTTGTTTCTGCGAAAATAACTTATACAAATTCTTATACAAAAAAAGAACTGAATAATGCTGGGCCGAAGGCCCAGAGGCTTTGGGGAAAAAAATGAGCAGCCCTCCGCAGGAGATAGTACTATATATACGATATAACAATATACGGCTGTAATTTCGTATTAATTTTTTCCTGGCGCAATTCCCAGTGAATATTTATTTACCGTTATTTCAAAATGAGTGGTTTCTCAACACACTGAATTGTAGAATAGGTATAAATAAATTATTATTGGAGGATGCAATTTCAATTCCTGATCTCTAATTTTTAATATCAGTTTACACTTATTGCTAATTTACAAGCACTAATTACCATCCTGTCAACCCTATTTACTTTACAGGCTTCCTCAATATCGCTCTCAACAAATTGTCGATGACTTGCAAACGCGCGTGATGACATACGAGTTGATCAATGGACTGCAATTATGCGCCCTTCTCCAAACAAGAAAATCTATAATTATGTGGGGGTAATAAAACCTAATTATATTTAACTACATTTCCCTTGTTCAATCTCCAAGCCGGTCGATTGCTTGCTCTGCACTTGACGATTTAACAGTAATTTTCTTAAACACAGACATTTGGATCAATTAATTGCCTAAATATGAGCCCATCAAACAGTAGTTCGAGGTTTTACTGTACACAACTGTGTCGATTCAACACGTAAACAATGCGGCGAGTGAATGAACGACTTGAACCACACGACTTGAAAGAGTAGCACCGGTCTGGTGAGGACAACACTTGCGTGCGCGAACTATGAAAATAGCGTCGGAAAAAACTCCCGGTTTTCTGGTTCAACCGGATTTCACGAAGCCGGATAATTGGTACTATATAAGTTTACATGTTTTACTCTTGAGCTTGACGCAAAAGGATTGAGGTCAAGGGTTACGTTATCTGATGCCCTAAGCACAATTCAAACAATAGTGTTCTTCGTTTCTTACATGCTTGAACTGACAAGATACTCGAAGTCAACTAGATGGAAATTATAAAAAAATCACGAAACAAAATGTGATATTGTGTTATTCATTCTGTTTGGTAGCATGAAAAATGTTTTCAATTGGTTCCCAGCTTCCATTGACTAAATGCAGGCTTATATTGCTTTATGTTTAATCCCTCAAACCGTCTACATTGACGTTCGTTGTATCGCCGTTGGTGCTGAATTATGCACATCAAATATAGAATGAGTTTCTTCAGAAGCAGAACAGTCATTTACCCGTCTGCAGCAGTATAAGAAACTTACGGCATTTGAGAGCTAAAATGCAATAAGAAAGTTTTATTTTATACTTCGTTCATCGTCGGCGTTGATGTTATTTTGAATCAATAACACTTGCATTGATGTAGATTTGATGACAATGGTAATATCGAATACAAAATTTTCAAAAATAAAACGTTTTATGAACTTTAACCTTTGTGTGACTCTTGAAGTAGCTCTCAGGTTGAAAAAGGTTGGTGACCCTTTGTCTAAATTGTAACGGAAGTTGTTCTATTCTTCAGCTTAGAGCATTTGTATTCTAATGATGAATAATTGAACGCTACGATGAGCAGTTTCTGCTGCAACGGTAACAGACAAAAATGCAGATATCGTATACGTATTATATGAATTGTATCTAAGAAACCATGCCTCTATCATGTCCCGATTCTTTTTCATTTTACAAATTTGTGCGCCTCAGGAGGTTGTTTTGATTTTGAACTCTTGGTATGTGCAACAACCGAAACTTCCATCTTGATAACTGTCTGACATTTGTAGTTTGTAGATTGAATTCGTTCGTTTCAGACTGATCCACTAAACCAGTATTATTATTTCAACATTGCATATTCCCTCCGTAGTGAATTAGTTCCCATACGATGGTCAATAGGAAAAAACTTTGAGAAATAACGTCATTATTTCAAGAAATACAAACAGACAGACTAACTTCATATTACAGTATAGAACTACATGCCTTGATATAACATTTATTTTTCTCAGACTGCGAATATTTGGATGGTTTGAGTGGATTGGTGCAGATAAGATAGTTCAGAAAGGGTCTAGAGGTATCTATCGATATTTTCAATATAATACGATCAATTTTGAAACCGACCACTCAAGCTTGTTCACAGCTTTTTTTGAATGGCTGTTCCTCCCTAAGGTTACTTTTTGGGCTTGTCCGTAAGCCTGCATTCTTGTCGAGAGGGTAATTTTCCAATAGTTCTCTGTCACGTCAAGGTGCACGCCACGAGAGTATGCGATCAGCAGCTTGTCGAGTGCAAATTTATTCCCGTTTCCGTAAATCTCGATCCAATTCATGCAATTTTGGGTTCAGAACTGCAAGTATTTCTTAAGTCGTCCGAGGATGATGATGTTTGACCCCGACATCTGCTCACCTGCTGGTCACTTACCGTCTTGCCAATATAACATAACCGAATTCCTTGTTGAAGCTCGAAAATCATAGACTGACGCCGTGTGCCGTTTATTTTTAATTGCCCGCACACAAAGATTTGCCAACGCCCCCACCCGGAAGTGCAGTACAATATTATTGACTCGCAATTAGACATTACGCAGAATTGACTCGCTTAAAATGGGATGTTTTGGTTTATGTTTACCACATATCTCTGTAAGACTGATTCCTACTACGACCATTCCCAACGAAAATTTTTCTTACATGATTATTTTCTTCGTCAGGCTTCCTACATTTTATGTATTTTCCCATTCTCCTAGTTCAACCTATAATTTTCATCATTGAATGACATTATAAGCCTAACCATATCCTCGATCCTGACTGTAACCCGAACTTGAACTTTCTTTGAACTCTCTTTGAGCAGTAGAGAGATGTCTAATTTGGAATACTAATTGTAGGATTCGAGCACCAGTAAGAAAATATCGCAATAAGAAATCGCCGTAGGAAATTGTTTCGTTCACGTGTTGACGAAGTATATTGGATTGGATTCGTTGGATCCTATGATATATTGGTACTGCTATAATGATGCTAACCGATTTATATTTGGTAGTTCATAATCTTCGTTAGATGATAATTGACAATTATTCCTTGCTGTTTCGTCCTGTATTCTGATGAATAAATCGCTTTGAAATTCGTCCGAAATTTCGGTGGCTGTCATTGTTCAGCAGATTGTTTTCTGAAAATAATATTCTACCTCCTGTTATAATGAGTCCGTATTGCGGATTGATCTGTACGATTGTTCACTGGTTAATCGTTTTCCACTTTTAATAGAGACCATTGTGTTCGATCTGATCTGTCTTTGCTTAGTTGGAACTGTTACATTTGAATACAATTTTGAAATGATGTCAGTAAGAAAGTCCTGGAAGGGAGTGGCACTTGCTTTCGAGCTATTCTATCAAGAACCGTCTGTGATTGTCACGCAATTGTATAACTATATCGTTTTTTTCCGCGTCAGTTGATACATTCCTATTTCAAAAGCGCACAGGGCACGTTATAATTTCAGGATTTTTGGTCGTCAACAATTCTACAACATGTGTCAATCATACGTCTATCTGTGACAATGTGTAAGTACACTACTCCCTCGTTATATGCGGACCATGACTATGAGATATCGGAGTTGTGGATGAACCTATTTCTGCAAGTTTGTCCTTATATGCGAGGAAATTTCGTAGTTTTGCGTGAATCATTTGCGAGATGCTGCGAGGGCTTTGTATGGTGTGAGTTCTGTGTATACTGCATGTTAAAACGTTGTGACTAGACCTGTTATATGTAATATGCCTTTAGTAAAATTAACAAAAGAATGCCGAACGTAAACACTGAAATTGCACCTCTGTTCAAACATCTGACGCCTATCTTGGAGATAACTTTAAAACAATGCCAAATCGAAAAAACAAGCCAAACTCGTTAAGTAAAGTACATAAAAATCACAAATGCACCTTCCATGATTTCACTTACGCAATTTGTTCCCGCAATCGGAGGGCTTGTCTGACTTTAGCAGAAAGTGAGTGTCAATAGCACCCTCTTTAAGTGGCACACACGGTACGTGTAATACCGTAGGAATGGCTGGAGACTCTCGCATTCGAGTGGTCCCGTGTTCGAATCTCGCCAGAGTCATCTGCATGTCCTTGAGCAAGGCATAATCACCAGCTCACAGTGGAACCAGATGCATAAATAGAGTTCCGGCAACGTCGGGGGGTCACTGCAGGTCTTGGAACGGGATTTGATAGCACAAGGCTGCAACGAATGTGGATATCGCAATTCTGAAACTCGCAGATCGTTATTTTTAATACTAAAAAAAAGCAGATACTGTATTCTTTTACCAGGTGCTGACGATTGCGCTGACAAATCGGACGAGAAATTTTGCCTTGACACCAACAATTATCACTGTGCTATTTACAAATCGAAGTTCCCAGCAGCAGGTATGTGTTTGCTAGCGAGGCGAATAAACGTATTATTGGTAGTTCATAATGCTGTCTGCTAGATGATAAATGATTTCTTGCCTCTTTATGTGCCCGCGGCCTTTGACTCTAAATCTGTAGAACTGATTAAATTCCATCTTGAATTTGGAATTTATTTTATCATGGAAAGTGTTATATACGTTACATCAGGTGAATAGGAAATTATATGATATGTACTGTAGGTCCCCGCTTAACACCTTGAAGGTTCTTGAAAAGTGCGACGTTATTTGAAACGACGTTAAACGAAACAAATTCTACCATAGGCTCAATGACGATTATAATGAAGATAATCAATTTTTATTCAGTTTGGAACAATGGAACAGCAACAATACCAGTAGTCGCTGGTAAGTACTGTTAATAGATCTGCCCTATTCATACAGCAGGGTCGACAATGAGCTCGTTATTGTGTCTTGCTCAAGGATACAGAACTGGCTCAGGCGAGGTTCGAACCCGTAATCTAGGACACCAGAAACCTGGCCTAAATTTTCTGTACCCTGTCTTGTCTAGGCTTGAGATCCCTTTTTCTTTGTCTCTCACATTGCTACGAAAAAGGGAGTTTCCCGCGCTTCTCGCTTTCATGTGTGTTCATACAACTTTTAAATCGTCACTAACTGATTAAATAAGCAACTGACAATTAATAACTCGATTCTGCTTCCAATGTGACAGGAATACTCGATTTTGATATACCTTTACATGCGGTGAAATGCGATGGAGTGCCGATGTGCGTGCATCTGAGTGATGAATGTAATGCTGGGTGTATACCAGAACCCAAATTCTGCCAATATTCAGCAAGTATTTATGCTGGATTCAAGTAAGTTAATAGCTGGATTAACATAACAGTAACAATAGCAAATTTTAATGGCTCCGCAATTACACGTTTGCGAGTTTGGTGTCGGGTTATTTTGTGAATCAGGATATCAAATACAATTACAGTAGAGCTACAGTAAAAAAAATACTACCTACTGTATTGTTAGAATTACCGATAACCAGAATAACATAGCAGCAAAAGTAGCAAATGCTACGTCCCTGCGATTGTACGTTTATGAGTGTTTTTATGGATTAATTTCAGAATATTATCTTCAATTGCAGCATTACCCTGGTGCAGTGGCTTTTTTGTCGTAATGTATTTTTTTTAAGTTTAAAAAATCGACCATTCAGTCGTTGTGAAATTTTGACAAAACTTTGCGTGAAAACTGAAAGGTCGTTGAAGTAATGACATTTGTTTCGCAACAACTGGGCAACATGTGTTTAGTTCGTTCAATAAGTGGGCCACGTACTTAAAAAGTTTGGGAACCACTGCCTTAGTGTAAAATTCAAGATATAACGATCTGTGTGATACAAACTCATAATTTGATAATTTGCTAAAGCACGAGAATTATAATGCAACTAGATAATCGAGTACTTCTGATGCTAAGGCTTCTCCTCGAATTCCGACTTTGAACGGTAATGTTACGACTACATAGGGTAATGTAGAGTACAATACTGTATGATCCAATGAGTTTGTAATATGTAAATAGCCACGATTCTTCGTCAATCGTTCATAATTCCAGTTTTTCAAACTGTTTCTTAGATAGCGAACAGTACAAATGAACATTGGTGGTGAAAAGAAACGATTCAGTAATCTGACCAGATCACTGATTTCATACTGTTTTATTTTGATATTATATCAGTAGTCAGCATGATATAATTCGTAATAAAGGAGAGCTTCTTTCCTATAGGTGCCCCATTGCCGGATCATGGATAATTGGAAAGCAAATATGCGACGGAAAACCGACCTGTAATTCTTCGTTTCCAAACTTGTCTAGAGATGAAATGGATTGCCCGAATAGGTATCATTACCATGATGATAAGTAGATGAGTATTAAAGGTTGAAGTCAATGATACATATTTATGACCTAGCAGAGAAACCTGGCGCTGCCCAGTGTAACAACCCAGAATAGACCCCTGCCCAGAGTATAAGGGGGTATAAAGTAGGCTAGCCCAGATTCTACCCGTCTATTTTTTTAATATATATAAGACGGTATTTCAATATCTAGAGTGTTTTGGAGTTCGATTATACCTCATTGTTTTTTTAAAAATAAGTCTGAATTTCTAGTCTAGAATATACCTCTAGTCCAGGATATACCTCCCTTTTGTATTTCATTAATAAGTTGGCATTTCCAGCGCAGATTATACTTCCCTTTTGTTTTTCATAAATAAGTCGGTTTTTCTAGCCCGGAAAATACCTCCCTTTCGTTTCTCCGAAATAAGTCGGTACGCGTATAACATCGAACATTTAAATATCCTTTTTCCTTGGATTGTTTCGATTGACGTGTTATTAAAGCAGTCCCGGTGCGTGTCATCTTTATTGAAATATAATGCCACCACGACCTGTACTGGGTTCCCCTAATTCGCCATACAAAATTTGGTTTTAATTAAACTTCATTACCAAACCATTCTCAGACTAGTTTGCTCTAATTGGAGAAAAATGTGGAAATCACCAAACTGTTCAGCAACTTCTGAGACATCCTGTATATCAACCAGCAAACAGAAAAATTCTATTTACTAGTTCATCATTCAATTAATATGTTTTTATAGATTTTATTGCAAAGATCGAGGGGGTTCTCGATTGCCGATTCATCTGCCTGAAAAAACCGTTGTGATGGAATATTAGTAAGAATTATTTCTATTATTATTATACATACCTATTTTGATCACCAGGGAGAAATATAGCGGTCCTAAGTAAGAGATGAATAGGGTAACCACAACGTCGGGGTCACTGCTGTGATAATAGTGACCTTCAACGAGGTCATAGAGACCTCATGGGTCCATCCTCATCTTGCCAGTGACTATAGGTAATACGATCGCACAAGCTCCCGAATAACATCTAGGGAGAAAAATATTTAAAATAGAAATAATGACGGCCGTCATGACCTGCCATAAGTCATCAATTTTGTAGAGCGAAAAATCTGCGAACACACATTCACTTTTACATAACCCTGTACCAGAAAACGCTCACTCCATTCATTTCATTTTCAAGGAATGTTTTGACAAAAGCGATGAAATGAATTTTCCTGAAAGAACACATTTTTATTGCAACGATAGTGGTGCGACATTATTTGTTCGACAAACGCAGGCAAGTCTTGGAATTTTGCTCATTTTATTCTTGGACCTGCTCATTTCCCCAATACAGTTGAGATCCTTTATCCAAAATTTTAAAAACCGAAAACCTCAAAAATCGGATCATCAGTGTACAGTTTTGTACAGTAAGTACAAAACATATTTTTCCCAATGTTTAGGGAACCCTAGTCTAGTCTCTCATAAATAAAGGAGAAAATGTGTGTGTGTGTGTCGGATGTTCGTGTGTCCATAACTCCGAAAGTTCTCGATTGGGCGCTCCGAAAATTTGCACGGGGATCGGTTTCGGGCGCGAAAGTGACCTTGGCTACTTTTTGCCCCATCGAGGCTCCAGATGACATTTTTGATTAAATTCAAAATTTCCATTTGTGATGTCATAGGATTAATAAATTAGAGACTCGATAGGTAGAAAAAATGCTTTATGATGTCAGAAATACATTTCTAAAATTAAATAATCCGGTTTTTATCGGAACACAAGCCAATTTTTAAAATTGTACTTTGTGATGTCATAAGCTTGATCAAATTATTTGAAAACTCTCGACCCTGGCCCAGACGAGATAAAATTCTAATTAGGGTCGCTCTAGCGGTAAAATAAAAAATTTAAAGACATACATCAAAACAAGATAGACTTTAACACGTTCTGCTAAACGCCAGGGATATTTACGAAATTTTGCACGAAGGTCCAGATGCATACCAGATTAAGGCATGAATATAGAAAACTCGGCTACATTGCTATACGTTCAAGCATTTTCTGGACCTGGGTACGTCCAAGGTAATTGACTAAAAAAAAATCGTGTTGGGTTTTGATCCTGTATCTGCCTGTCCCTGCTATCGATCGAAATGCATTCAGAACAGATATGTACAGACATACAGAAAAGATTATCCGGGTCGCTCTGCTGAATGCGAATGATTCACCAAATTTGGAACACTGGGCCCAGATGCACACCACAATAATGCACAAAATAAAATCATTCGCCTAAAAATTGGTGTGAAGGATTTGCAAAGAGTGAAGGCAGGCAGATTATGGAATTGGAATTCCACGCGATTTTTTAAAGTCAATTTGAGCAGACATGCCCAAGCCCCGTATGCCCAGGTTGGGGGTTAACCCCTACCAATTTTTCATGAATTTGAATAATAAACGAATTCCCGGGTCGCATAAACGACTGGAAATCTAGCACGATCAATTTTGTTCACTTTTTTCAGGGCCCGAGCATGTCTGGGGCAATTTACATGAAAACGTCGACATCTGCCTGTTCCTGCTATCAATGGACATACATTTCGAACAGGTAGAATATACGGGGCGGGGCCCAAGAACTACAAGAGTAAATGACTTCATAAACGCACTCTCCGCAAAACCTTCATACTGATCACAGGCAGATGCAAGATCGATATTTGAGTTTTTTTAGCCCCGAGGGAAGCAAAGGAAAGGGATATTTCCAGGTTCTTATTTTGGCTGATATAACGACCCCAATTAGTATTTCATCCACTCCGATTTTCTTTTTTCATGCAATTTTCTGGGATTCGACTGATGTTTAAATTCATGGAATATCGGTAGGGGTTAACTATGTGCTATGCTATCTTCCTCTACCTCTTTTACAGTGTTACAATCTTTTACTGGACTTTCTACTGATGTTTTAATTCATGGAAAATCGGTAGGGGTTAACTCTGTGCTATGTTATCTACCTTTACCTCTTTTACAGAGTTACAATCTTTTACTGGACTTTCACGTAACTAATATGAAATCTAATAAATCTTCGCTGCAGATTACCTTCACAGGGGTATTTCCTTCAAGGTTCAACGGGTTGCGCTTAAAATATAAAATTATTGTTCAACTTTTTAATCCGAGTAGGTCGGGTTACTTATAATTTGTTGCTGGCTAATATATATCTCTGTGGATGTTATCTACTTCTACTTCTTATATTTGATTGGTTTGAATTTTTTAATTGCTTAGACCCAATACAAATATTATTTTTGGGTCCGAGAAATTTGACTGCGTTGCTTCTGCGGAAATAACTTTTACAAATTCCCCTTAAATTCCCAATAATGAAGAAAGGTTGGGTCACATAAACGTAAGCTCCAGAATATTGCATGAACAAAGAAAACTCGGGTCTAGACACACTGGGAACCAAAGAGACTCAACTCCAACTTGACGGCCCATGCATCATAGCGACTATGTACTAATGCGCACTATGACTAATGCACTATAGCGTACAAAATAAAATCAGATGTTACTTCTACAAATTCCCCTCAATTTACATTATTAAAGGAAGGCACCTAAACGCCAGATTCAGAATATTGCATGAAAAAAGAAAACTCGGGTCTGGACACATTTGGGACCACAGAGACTAAAATCCCACTTAAGATGGCGCACGCACTATATTGGCTATGTACTAATACGTACAATGACTAACACACAATAAAATCATTTGGAGTGAAATTCGGAATGATGGCCCATCAGGCTTTGCAGAAATGAGAACTGATAATGCTGTGCTGAAGGCCCAGAGGCTTTGCGAAAAAACTGAGCTGGGACGAAGGCCCAGCAACCCTCCGCAGGAGCTAGCTGCAAGGCAGATAGTAAACTATAAGCGTGGAAGGCGTAAAAGATGAAGTTTTATAACAATGGTATTTGCATTAGAAGTTACCTACAATATTCTTCAATGAAGGTCTGTGATGGAAAGCAAGATTGCGAGGGAGGAAGTGACGAATGTCGTAACTGTCGACCGAGTCAATTTTCATCTGATGAGAAACTGATATCGAATCGAGTGTTGATCGTGTTCCTTTGGATTATAAGTAAAAAAAATTCTTGTCTGTTATCATATGTCATCGTGACCTTAGGTCAATTGAACACAAATCTATGATAAGGGTACACCATTGGGTAGATGCCTATGCAAATTCAATATGAAAACTGTTTTTTTCTCGAGGTATCTGGGGTTCAAAGACGCAACCATTAACAATTATTGCCAGCTTGATCAAGAATGGCGAAGTAGTTTAATATGTTCTGCACTTGGTGTCATTGCTGTGATTGGAACAGAGACATCTGTGTTTATACTCATGATTATGACGGCATATAGGCTGTATCTCGTCATAAGGTGAGTACTGCAGTGCGTTTTGTTTATAGTTTATAGAGGCATATTCTAGACTAGGAATATAGACATATCAAAGAAACATACAAGGGAGGTATAATCTGGACTAGGGAGTATACTTTGGACTAGAGGTATATTCTGATCTAGAAATACCGACTTAGTTATGTAAAACACAATGGAGGTATACTCGGGCCAGGCGATTTTGGATGTAATAAGCGGTGGTTGTATTAACCGATGTCTACATATCAGTGTATTTGTGTTACATTATATTCTACGCCAGTACAATTCTTACGGTACGATCATTTTCAAATTTAGCCCAAGTCTAAGACTGTTCAAGCCTAGTCTGTTTGATTGTTCATAATCGGGATTGCCGTCCAGCAGAATAGGGAATTTTCTGGAATAGTCTTGGGTAGACT
>QRAM01000574.1:0-18162 GCA_013436055.1 Halocynthia roretzi | reverse complement strand
TTTTACCGCAAGAGCGACCCTAATTAGGATTTTATCCCCTCTGGGCCCATTTCATTTTTGCTCATGCATTATTATACAGTCGCCAGCAGCAAATCATAAGTAACCCTAAGCAGGTTTGAAAGGTACTTTAATAGCAATCCGTTAGCCTGAAAAGAATGCTCTTGAGAAGAGGATAAGTTTCTCAGTCTTTTCATTTCGAAACAGAAGAGAGTAGAGAGTTTTAAATAATTTAATCAAGCTTATGACATCACAATGTAAACTTTTTAAAATTGGTCAGAGAGAAAACAAAAATTGGCTGGTGCTCCGATAAAAACCGGTTTATTTAATTTTGGAAATGTATTTCTGACATCATAAAGCATTTTTTCAACCTGTCGAGTCTTTAATTTATTAATCCTATGACATCACAAAGGGAGATTTTGAAATTAATCAAAAAAGTAATCTGGGGCCCCAATGGGAACCCCTATTCGAAAAAAGTAGCCAAGGTCACTTTCGCACCCGAAACCGATCCCCATGCAAATTTTCGGAGCGCCCAATCGAGAACTTTCGGAATTATGGACACACGAACATACGACACACACAGACACACACACAGTTTCTCCTTTATTTATGAGACATTCCTATTCTGGTCGCTAGTTGGCGATACTAAGTAGGATTTCACAACCGGCCCGGAACGTGTAACCCGGTTTTCTTTGTCCATGCATTATTCTAGGATGCCCAAGTGGTAAGTCCGTTGAGGCAACGTTGTTTCAAGAAAAACAAACTTTTTGTTTGTCTGCAATAAAAATCTAAACGGCTGGACCTATTCGAACCAAATTTGGTTTGATGACTTGAAGTATCTTAACTCAGGTAATGGCGGCGTTATATATATATATATATATATTAATGCTGCCTAGATGGTATTCGAGAACTTTTATTGCGATGGTATAAGAGCAGGGCTACCATACCTTCCTTATTTTGTCTTATTTTCAGCAATGCAACAATTTTGAATACAAATCTTTTTCATCTCATCCTGAATTTTTCATCTCGACTAACAAGTTAGTTTTAGCCTAAATGAGTGCTCCGCATCCGGTATGCTGCAAGTGAGTGAGACATTCAATTGACGTGTCTCATTTGGTTATACTGTATATTATATACAGGGTTTCCATACCGTTTTTATTTCTAAGATTTGCCCTTATTTTTAAAGACTACTAAATTATTGAGGGCCTTATTTTTGACTTGCGTCCTTATTTTGTCTTACTTTCAGCATTGCATTCAGCAACAATTTCAAATGCAAACCTTTTTCATCTCGTCAGTGCATTTTTTATCTCGACTAACTATTTATTTGAGTCAGTGCTCAGCAACCGGTGTGCCGTGAGACGATGATAGGTGTGCTGCAGTGTAACTGTTAACACTAGAGACGCCAATGAGAACAGCTGCTGTAGACGGTTTGTATCAGTGGATTTCTCTCGTTTCAGAATTACTGATTTTTAATCAATTATTCTGCCAGATTGACAGTGATAGAAATTGTTCTATTCTTTAGATTAGAGCATTTGTATTCTAATGATGTACAGTATAATTGAACAATACGATGAGCTGTTCCTGCTGTGCAACGGTAACAAACAAATATGCAGATATCGGATACTTAAAATATAAATTGTATCTAAGAAACCATGCCTCTATGATGTCCCAGAGTACTTTTCATTTAAAAAAATTGGCGCCTCAGGAGGTTATTTTGATTTTGAACTCTTGGTATGCGCAACAGCCGAAACTCCAATCTCGATAACTGTCTGAAATTTGAGGTTTGTCGATTGAATTCGTTCTATGGGCAATAAGATTTGAACAAACAGAAACGAGCAACTCAGACATATACTATAATAATATTTAGCACGTATGAGGCGTCATGTTTAATGAGTATTCTTTATTAAAGAATGAAAAAGTAATTTTCCATTTTTGTTTAAAAGTTTGTGAAATATGGTAATTGCAGGTATGCCAACATTTCACTACTGTCAGGTGATTTTAACCAATAATTCTCTAGAGTCTAGACAGTGCTCAGTGCTATCAGCTTTCGTGAGCAGTGTTCAGTTTTCTGAATCCAGAAAATAAGACAGTGGTAGCAGAGAATAGTAGTTTCAGTGCTGTGTTACTGCAGGCGAATGAGCATGTATATTGGGCCAGTTGCATAGCGAGGCTTGTACCCGAGGCTGTTATATATATATCTTTAGTATAAGCTTCTACCATGTAAAGTCCCATTGGCGTAGAAAAGATAAATTGCGCCAGTATTTATGTTTACTTACGTTATCACGTTATGCTGTTTACTTTTTATAGTTTCTAGAGCATGTTTGAGGATGTCACAGTAGTGTTGTATCGCACACTCACACAACGTTTCGTATTGGTTGAGTGAGTGATCAACTTCAATTGACGTGTTTCATTTGGTTATACTGTATATATATGATCTCGCCTAGGATCGGACTCTCTCTAGGTTCAGTCCCTATTATTTTATCTTTGACAATAGATAGGTGTATTCTCCTGAACTTGTGTAGTTTAGTATTTACATTGGTTGGAAGAGTATGATCATATGCACGTATTCCTTTCTTTCACGCTCAAGTCACTAGAGTCTAGTGAATTTACTATTACGACCGTTTTGAAGCACTTAGAGTGGTGTGGTTATACTCACTTTAACAGCAGCTGAGAGATTTTCGTATTATAGCAGTATGTCGAATATTTGTATATGAAAGTGTCCACAGAGTAATAGGGATTATTGGTACGGTTATGATTTTATTAAAGACGAATAAAATCAATAATGTCTTGCAGCAGCGTATGACATTGAATATTATTGCTGTGATTAGCCTTTTTTTCTTGTACAGGTATTTATGAATAAGGGAATTCTTTTAGAGGTTATGGTGCAAAGCGATGTCCTACAGACAACATGAGGAGAACATTTGGAAAACCAACCGGTAATCTCTTAAACCATCTTCAGCTAATCTTTTTCAACAAAGCCTGATATTTTTAATAGCATTCGTAGTATCGCTTGGCTTTAAGCGCCGGAATTCTCCTGCTAAAATTAATTATTGACAATGGGAAGGAATTATTCAAAGATGGGAATATTTAAAGTGTTAAATATTTCACTTCCTTTTTTAGCAATATATATTTGCTTCTCTTTCATAACTATCAAAAATGTAACGCGTTTTGGTATAATATTGTTCATTGTGCCAAATTCTTTTTTCAGTTGGAGTTCACGAGGGCAGTAGCGTTGATCCCGAATTCATTTCAACTCCAAGTAAGAGTTCATTTTATTATGTGAGCCCAAAAATTATAAATAAATACTAGTGTGTTAGTTTTACTATTCAATCAAGAAAATATAGCCCCATAGGATAAGGAAATCATAAAATAGCCCGTACTGCTGCCGACTATTACACTATTACAAGAGACGACTTAAAATAACTAGATAAGAGATACTAAACCTTCTGTGACCCATTGCCACACCACCCACTGGTGCTATTGAATATGACTGGAAAAGAGGTAGCTTATTTGACCTTGGATTGCGGAAATATGTCGTAAATCAAGGTCCAGTGACCCGATTGGATCAGGATATTGTTTTATTCTCCATGATACATCATTTCAATTTAACTCTGTGAAAGAAATTTCGTTACGAAATGGCGTTAATGGGGTCTTACAGGGGCGGGGACTCCACTTCACAAATACAACCCCACTGTAAATGGAGAATCTGAAGAAATTGCTGTCTGTACAAGGGGAGATGGAAGCTTTCCCATAAGCATTAACTCTTATCAAACCTTATTACCATATGAAATAGGGATCAGGGCCTAGTAATCAGGCTAGTTCCCATTTGCGGGAATCGGTCTTTGGTCAAGACGGAATATTTGCTTGATGGAAAGACTAAAAAACATACAGAAGTTACGGAGTAACCGTTAACCGTTACCGGAGTAACGACTATAGTACTGGAAATGCCAATATTGGTCTCTATCCCCCCCCCCAAAAAAAAAATTCGAATTTTATCCATAACACATCGTCTGTGACCAGCAACTGCTTCGGTTTCTCCTTGACTGATACAAATTGTACTCAAAAGAATAATATACCGAGCATAAAAATTCCAGATAAAATAGAAAAAGAATTTCAAGAGAGCGTGAGAAACAGATCTATAATAGAAACGAGAGGAGGAGTCACTGATAGCTACAGAGAACACAGTTTGAGTGAACCAGAGAAGGAATTCTATCCAAAACTGAAAAGGATAGACTTTTACAAAGGAAAATGGCTTCAAAGAGGCGAAGAATATGTAAAAGAAGCTGTGTTCTCCGTAGGAGAAATAGATCAAAGAACACTTGATGGAATCTCAAAGGATGAAATATTACATTTCAGCGACAATCAAAGGTATAAAGCCATTGTAGGCCAGGCCGGATCGGGCAAAACTACTTTAATGAAGCGACTTGCTCGTGATGTCATCAAAGGGAAACTTTTGATAAAAAATGGCAACAAAGAACCGTTTCAACCCGGAGTCGTTCATTATCTCAACATTCGAGATATACCCGTTACTGGTGAAGAGATGAAAACAATCACTCCCTGTGATTTACTATTCAGCAAAGTTATGGCTAATGTGAAAAAATGCACCATTACACATGGGTTTGAATGGCTGCAAACGACTAATGAAGGGGCCGTGTTCTTCTTCGATGGATTAGACCAAGCGCCTTGGGGCCTTGAAAACGATTCTAATCAAATGAGATATGAAGATGAGGCAAATACCGCAACTATCATGATGAATCTCTTTAAAGGAAATCTCTTTCCTAATGTTTTAATAGTCGTTTCATCTCGTGAGCACACTTTTTCACCGCTCAAAGGAAATCTACGTCCTCATGAGTTTATTGGTCTTGCTGGATTTACAATGGACAACAGGAAAGAAATTTTTATTGAGCTTGCTGGAGAAGATGGCGAGAGGTTATGGGATCTCATGTGCAAGAAATCTCCGGCTCTTATACCCCTTGGATCGATTCCCATATTTCTCGTATTCATCGTTATCGTTTATAAATTTGATCCAGAAAATCCACCAGACACAATGACTGGTGTAATGATCAAAATTCTTCAAATCTTTTTGCAATCGGACCATGCGCACGAGAGAAAAAACATCGTCGGAATTCTCAATGGTCTCAAAAAGATGTCTTTCAGGGGGACCAAGGAAAAAAGGGTGCTGTTCACGCAAGAAGATCTGAAGGAGTTCAATTTGATTGTCAATTCAGTTAGTGATCTCGTTGTGCTTGTTCCTGGTTCCACCCTGCTCGGTAGGAACCTCATGGAAGGTCATTATCGCTTGTTTTTCTGTCATCAATCTATACAAGAGATGTTAACAGCGCTCAACATCATAGAGATGTCCCGAGAAACTTTTACGGAATTTGTGACTAAAAGTTCGAGTGAAGATCACTGGTCCGTCGTGAGGAGATTTCTCTGTGGAGTTCTGCTGAATGAAGAGACGTACAACGACGCAACGGTAGATCTGATTAAAGGTTGGTACTTTGTACGTACACTCTGTGATTGCCTCATCAAAATGAGTAAATTTTTTTTTGCTCTTTCCAGTCACTGATCTGAAATATAAGAAGAAAATTTTGAAACGAAGTATGACCAGACAACTGACAGCCAGACTAGTAGAACGAAGAGATCAACTGGAAATGTTTGCTGCTCTTTACGAGGCGGCTGACAGTAGTTTTATTGAATCCTGCGTTCACAAAGTTCAGATAGAAAACCAAGCGCTCTCTTCGAATGATATATACGTTATTTCGTCAATGTTACTCCGATGCTCGGAAGTACAAGAACTGAGACTAGCTCAGTGCGATCTGGGCAAAGAAGCAATGGATATTCTCAACGCAGGATTGAAAATATGTAAAATTAAGGTAAAAATACGAATGATTTTAATTTATAGGGATACCACTTCCAATATTTTATTTCTATTAGGTTTTATTGGAGCAATAAATTATTGTACAAGGATCGATATATTCATTTCGCAAATTAGTGGAAAAATGGTATATTTTGCAGGTCAATAGAAAAATGTGCAGTTACTCTTATAAGTCCTCCGCTTGAGTGAGCGCGATTGGAATATGTGGAAACCTTAGGGTTTTTTCTTTACGCTCGATTCCTTCCTGCAACACAACAGACATCAAATATATTTCGCTATATGGCGGTTCACTTATCGCGGATTCACTACATTGCGGATTTTATATAATATTGTATTGTATGGGGGGGGGTGTAATATTGTATGTATTTTATTTCATGGTGAATGCCGTGCCGTACAGCACTAGTATGTTTAAGCACTAAACGTTTAAAAAAATTAAATAACCGGTCAAATGATAGTGGGAAAGGTTAATTAGGTCAATAAGAGTGTGTGAATGATTTAATGGTTCAAAATACGTTAAATAAATTCAAATTGTTAAATAAATATGCGGATTCTACTTCGCGGAGTTCTCCTATCGCGGAAGGCTCTGGAACGCACTAATCACGATAGGTGAGGGATTACCGTATACTGATAAAGAATTTGTTTGAATTTGCATCAAGATTCTTGATCTCAGTGGAAATAAACTTGGAATCGATGGCTGGAGGATATTTGGATCAATAGTGGAGAAATGTGAAGTCGAAGAAGTGGTATTCCATCGCTCTGTGTTATCAATTGATGTGATCAGAGCTTTCCAGGAATGTCTGGGTAACTCTAAGGTGAAATAAAATACTGGTGAATGTTCGGTATAGCTCAGAAGAATTTCCCACATTGAGTAAAAAATATTGCCAAAAACTAAACCAACCCGCTGATGGGATGACCTGAATTGACTCAAATCTGCAGTAAAATTTTAAAACTATTGTCTTATGTTCCAGGGTTCTACAAAGCAATCCTAATTCATCGTAGGAATCTCTTTTTTTTGTCATTTAGATAAAGGCTCTTGATGTCAGTTTGAATGGAGGCATGACAAGTGATGTTTGTAGAACTATAGGATCCATAGTTAAGAAATTCAAAGTACAAAATTTGGAGATGGGAGGTTGCAATATGTCAACAGATGCAATTGAAGCTCTGCAGGAAGGCCTAGGAAATTCGAAGGTGACGTGGAAATACAACATTTGTAAAAACGTTTACTGTTTTCAGACTAGTCGCAAATCCTATTTTATTTCAGATCGAGCGTCTAAGCCTTATTTGCAATGAAATCAATAATGAGGGATTTCGAATTATCTGTTCTATCATTTGCCAGTGCCAAGTAAAGAAAATGTTCATTGATCGTTGCACAATAAAAGAGGTTGAGGATTCCGCTATCAAGGTAAAATTTTAAATGTAATCATTCAATTCACTATAGAGTCTCTTGTACTGAAATACAGTAAATCGTTATACAACAGATTTCGGATTTAACAGACAGTGCAAACAATTACACAATGTTTTCCATCAAATATAAAGAAAAAAAAAAAATACAAATGTACACAAAGGAGTGAGTCTTACATCGAAGAGTGCGCATTACATATCACACTTTCGGTAGCTAGCTTCGTTTTGGTTTTATGTAGAGTAACCGGAATAAACAAATACATGTTGATTGGGTCCGGAGTTCACATGCCGTACTGTAAACACCATTATTTAAGTATTTATGTGGCATTTGATGATTTTTTCGAGCAATAATACACTTTAGGTCGGAAGACTTTCTGTTGAGGGCAGGACGTTGCGTGTACAAGAAATGTCAGCACTTGGATATGTTCTACGTTATTATAATGAAATGGAAGAAGTTGTGATACATGAATGTGGAATGACAGAAGATGGAATAAATACTTTTAAAGAAACAATTGGTGAAATCAAGGTTTGTTCGAAGTTGTCGCTCTAAACATCAACCCAATAGTTCAGGTGTTAAATTTGCATATTTACTACTAGTGGAGTGGGTGTACGAAGCTTTTATCTACTTTTTTGATGATTAACTTCTCTTATATGTAACATTGAACGAACCATTTCCCTGTCCATATGTCTGTCAAATTCAGATCAAATTACTTGATGTCAGTAATAATCCGGATATGGGAGCAGATGTTTACAGATCACTTGGATCCATGGTTCAAGCATGTCAAGTCGAAGTATTGAGCATGAGGGATTGCAAATTCTCAACAGATGAAATCAAATGTTTGCAAGAAGGACTGGGTAACTCCAAGGTACTGTCAAACTTAACTACTCTTAAATAATGAATGGTATTGTAATCACGGATAGGTAACTGTATATCAACTCTAAAATGAGTAACTCTATATTGATACTGCTCTAGTGGCATTTCATTATTGTATTGCATCATAAACCTTTACTACATGATTACAGCTTTTTGTCTTCTATTGGTTTAGGCACTCTTTGCTGGATAAGTGATTGTATATATTGCTACGAGTACTAAATTCTCTGTAATTTTTATGATATATCTAAGAATAATTCAAGAACGCAAACTGATGTTTAACGACCCTCGGTTCCAAAATTGCATTTCGGGGTGAAAACAGGGCTGGCCTCATGGCCTTTCATGTACTCTGGGACCTCTCCTGCAGCTCATTCATTCACCCCATAATAGCTGACAGTCTGAAGCTGGTACAGTAAGTACTAGATCGCAGTACATGGCCCTATATCGATTTTGCGGGACTCCTGAACTCGTCAGGAAAGCATATTTCAAGAGTATAATATGTAGTCCTAATCCCTACAGGGCCTCTAGGCTTCAGCCTATTCATACATTTTGGATGATACGGACCTGGGTAAAATAGGGTAGTGTGTTTTCTATCTTTGAATAACCGTTTGCAAAATTTGAGAAATTCCTGCGGGTATGAAATGGCATTTATTGGGGTAAATTGTCGATTGTTGTGCAATACAGTATATGATATAACCAAGGTCGTTTGGGGCTATTTAATCAAATAAAATAATTAGTTTCTGCTACAGGTCTCGCATATCAAGTGCCCCCTGCTATATTTTTCAAAGTTATTAATTCTGATTCGGTGATTCAGCACTCTTTTACTGTAGTGCAATACTGCCTTTAACTTTTATGAACGACTGGGTGTTGAGGTCAACGATTCTAGCTAATTACAAGCTTAAATTGGGGTTATTATAGCAGAGTTTGAATTAATTGCCGCTAGTATAAACTATTTATATTATCTTGACTAGCAGGAAGCCCCACATCCAACATTTGCTACAGACCCAACATCGGCATTTCCCTAAACCTAATATTCTCTATATCTTGTCAGGGAGCGGATAATCAATCTCGCAGAATGGTGAGAGGTGAAGTGTAAAGCAAATATGAATTAATCTTGGCTATTGAAACGAGATTGCGATTAACTGTTTTGACTGTGGTGTTGTTGCTTGTTGTTTTTCGAAATATTGTAAAGTACGTTATGAAACCTTAAGAGTAATCGACGAGATAGGATTCATTTGTTTAAAAATAATAATTGTTTTAAATATGTAATGCAGATCCGATTTCTTGATGTCAGTTCCAATCGATACTCGGGAACCAGCAATTGTGCAGCCATCGGATCCATAGTTCGAAAATGTGAAGTCGCAAAACTGAAGATAAGGAACTGTGAGCACTCGATAGATGAACTCAAAGCTTTGCAGGAGGGTCTAAATTATGTAAAGGTAAAGTCAAATCATTTTAGGGGCACAATTCTCAATACACTATACATTTCCTTGATGGATCCTGCCGAAATTTTGGATGGCTGTTCTCAAACTTATCTGTAATCTTATTAGAAAATATAATAAATAAGAAAATAATGCTAAAATCACTCCACACATTTCAGTTCTATTGATGATAGCATTATGTTTTTAATAAATCACGAATTGCAGTATTTTTTTAAAAGCTGGAAAACTTACAGTTGACAATCCCGGAAGATCCCACAGTAGAATACTTGGAAGTGATTGCAGATTTCGTTCATCAATGTCATGCGGAAACAATCGTGTTATACAATGGTATTCATCTTGACTCCATTAAGAAATGTATGATCACAAAAAACTCAAGAGGTACAGACGTTTTATTTTGTACTCTAAATCCAAGCACCGCTGAAATCGAAGACTCAAGTCCAGTACCCGAATTTCCCACGTTTTTCCCAGATTAACTGTTGGATGACGAATTCTTAAAAATATTGTCTGTTGTTTATCGAAAATCAGTTAGAACAACCGAGTTGGTTTCACACCACAACTATATCTGTATATTCATGCATATAAAATGTAAATGTTGTGGTAATTATTGCCTTTGTGGTTACCGAAGAGCTCCAGACGAATTACTGTGCTTACGTGGACAATAGTTACCGAGGAAAGCAGCGTACGTTCTGTAATTGTATTTGCAGCGACATCTGGCATTCGAGTTGGTAGTGGATCACAGGCCGCGGGCCCCTATAATGAATCAATGCGCATTGAATGCTGTCGAAAATCCATGTGTACAACACCTTAAAGAAAAATAATCATCTTTTCTCTTTCTGTAGGAAACACTTAATGATTTGAATACGCTTCCATTATATTTCAGTATTTCGAATTTCACAAGTGTGTAATTTCTTTCCGTTATGGAAAGAGCGTACGACAACGATCTGAAAAAGCAATTCCCATCAGCAGTGATTTTTCTGGTATGATTGGGTGTTTTCATCCCTTCCACGATAGGTATGATATTCAAATATTCACATTTCATGCCGAGTCTACGACATAAAGTTAACATAGTGATAGGTTGCAAAGGTCTAAAATCCACTTGTTCACCTATTCTTTCATTGGTAATTTCAACATTATATTCCGATAAAAGTTGAACGTTGCCCTGCTCTATTATTTCAATATGATTCTCTTCAGAAATTTGATTTTCAAATACATCTTTTGTGCATTGAATGTCACCTGCTTGCATTGTTATATCATCATCCATTTTCACAGTATTTGAAACAGTTTTCCGAAAAACTTTGGTTCCTGGGCAGTAAACTTCTGTTTTTCTCTTTTCGATTTCAATATAACTTGCTGGCGGAGTTATTTCGGAATTTATTTCCACTGAAATTTTTTCAAGAATTGTATAATTTTTTTATTTTACGATCGTTTCTTTCAGCAGTAATTTCAGTATAACCTTTTTGCATTACGCTAACGTTTACGCCTCTTACTCCGAAATTTGCAAAGGGAATGTGCATAGAGTGTATAAAATCACAGCTATTCTGATACAAGTTTGTTATTTCTCTTACTGTACTTTTCCCATCACAGTCGCATAATCCTTTAGCATTTCTTGAATGCGGATCAAAAATGTAAATCTTGCCATCTTGTCGAATTTCAACAAATGAAGAACAAAGTGCTTTTTCTAATGCGTCTTCAAGTGGTAAGATATCGTGTCATACATACTGATAACACTCGGAATTTCGTTCAACAATATGCCCCCTTCTTTGACTAGATGTAGTTCTTTTAGGTATCCATATAAAGCAGTACCACGTTAAAGTATGCTATCGAGATCAAAAGGTTGCCAAGAAGAAATTCTTTTCATTTTACTCAAATGAATACTTTCAAAGCTATTATAGGCACATTGCTGTATCCAAATTCGCCTGCAGTGTGTCCAAATCAGCTTGATCATAATTTCCCTGAAATCTTCTGGAATTGACTTCTTTCTAAAAGACGTTGGGATCCTTCTGCTCACTTTTTTAGGTGGTCGTGGTTACTTATTACTTCATCATCTATTCACTGTTTTAAAATGACTGGGAATAAAAAAAATAAACTGGACAGATGATAGTTTATCGTTCAACACGCACAGCTCGGGAGCATTTGCCTCGGGCCCCCAGACTAAGGATTTCCTTTGCAAAAATGTTATTATTATGAATTAAGGAACCACAACACTTCATACCTTATCTGATCACCAGTAATTTATATTACTATGGCCTATGTTACGAACTGAAAATTGCAATCAATTATTCTTACAGCCAAAAAAGATCAGACGTCTTCTTCCTAACCTAACTTAAATTTTACTCGAAGAAATGCGGTTGATCATTCATTTAAGTAATTTTTTTTAATTTGTTATGGAACCTAATTTGTATGTTAAGAAGTCCCCCCCCCCCAAAAAAATAAAAGGTCCAAATCAGGACTTGGGTTTGCACACTCCAAAGACCGATACTGTTGAAACAATTGAAAAAGGTAACTTACGTGATTCATAAGTATTTTCTCATATTCTTCCAGGCCATTTAAGAAACAAAAAAGAACAGTTATCAAGATTGCTATCCTGGTTGCTTGGATACTTGCAATACTTATTGCTCTAATTCCGCTCACTCCTTCGCTACAGGATTATTTTATGTCTTGTGTCTGGTGAGAGAAAACAGATAAAAAAATAGTTGTCCAAAATTCCTGACACGGGAATTATTTCGGATTTCGTTTTTTGGAATATATTTATTTATTATAACTAAGCAGGCCCTTTTTCATAGGTTTTTGTTGCCCTTGGCCGGGTTCCTTACACATAAAAAACGTACACCATTAGTATATAGTTTGAGAGTTATTTCTGATATGTATCAGCGCTTTTACTCGAGCAGAAAGGCCTTTCTGCTAGCCTAGTTAGTATGTATAACTTACTTACGAAAATTTACAGCGGGGGTGGTTGCAGAAATTGTTTTGACCAATCAAGGTAGCGAGCTTTTACTTAAGCAGAAAGTCTTGTCTTCTAGCTTAGTTAGGATGTATAACTTACTTACGAAAATTCATAGCGGGGAGGGTTGCAAAAATTGTTTTGACTAAACGAGGTATCTCATCGGGCGTTAATACCGTAATTCTCATTCGACGAACTTCGAATAAAAAGTTGCAATGGAAACGCGAGCAGTTTTAGGACTTGGGATTCCCCTAAAAAATGGTACTTCAAGTACCAATTCATTTTGGCAATGGATGTAATCATATCTGTACAGTAGGTCCTAGCTTAACGTCGTTGATAGGTTCTTGGAAAGTGCGACGTTAGGTGAAATATCGTGAAACGAACCCAATTGAGTTGTGCACACATAATAGCAAAGCAAGTATAATTGAAGACTTTCATTAACTACAAAGCAGCGTCAGTGAGATTGCCTTTTCCGTATTTCTCCCTTACCAACCCTAGTTGCTTGCATTTCCTCCCTATGCGCTTGATCATTACAGAAAACAAAAACAAAAAAATCAACCCCATATTTACAAATTTTCATGCAACTTTTATGAGAACCCTGAGCATCGTACTGAGAAACTAATAGTCATTTTTCATTACAACTCGAAGTAAGTAGATAAATATAGATTTTAGAAAAACTATCATGTAGCGCTGATAACATCAGACCTTGCGTAAACAGAAAAAAAAATCTAGAAACTATTTTCCAAATTCTTCCCCAATTCCCCCCTTGAGCATATTTCCTCCTAGGAAATTTAAATTCCTCCTCTAGGGAGTGACTTCGCTTGAGACTTCGCTAACTCACAGGCGACTGAGCTGTTAAATAGGGTACCGACAACGACGGGGTCACTACATCGATGATGGAGGCCTTCAACGAGGTAAGAGTAACCTCTTGGGTCGATCAGTACCCCGTCAGATAACTCGTTAACAGTAAAATTATATAAAGTTATTTTCTAAATCGGTTATAAATTTCTGAGAAACGAAACATTTTATTTAATAGTTGTTTATTTCAGGGCGTCATATTCATGTAGCGTCACGTGACTCCATGGGCGTTCCCAGACTTCGGAGAATTTGCTTCGCTCACGTTGAGATATAGAGCTATTTGTGCTACACCTTATCCATTGAAATCCTAATTGTCTTGATCCCACATATGAACATTTGTGAAGTGCCTTTGATCACACTGATTTGTGTTGTGACTCAAAGTTGGGAAGCGTATTATACATCAGTGCGTATTATATTCGGAAAATTATGATAATGGTTATTTCCTCACTGTCTTGATCACTAAACATTTGTATTTCTTTTTAACAGAAATGGATATACCTGGGATTCAATGTTCGCTACAATGGCAAAGTTTAATGCAAGCTACGTTCCTGCAAAATATTTTGGTTATTACTCTGCAAACAGCGTCTGCCTTCCTCGTCTCTTCCCAGATAGAAAGCAGGATGAGTCCTGGAGATATTCTCTTCTCCTCATTCTGCTCAATTTTTTCGCCCTCGTTTTCATCCTTGTGAGCTATATCACCATATATCGGTAGGCAGGAAATGCTTATTTTAGTTATAAAACATTTTTTAACTACGCCATGACTATAACCAGAGCTACCATACCGTCTTTATTTCTAAGATTTGTCCTTATTTTAAAGGACTACGTCTTAGAAAATATTATTGTCCTTCTTTCTAAGAAATGTCCTTATTTTTGACTTGCGTCTTTATTTTATTTTCACCAATGCAACAATTTTAAACGCAAATCTTTTTTCATCTTATCCTAAATTTTTTATTTCGACTAACAAGTAATTTTAGTCCAAGTCAGTGATACGTTTTGTTTATGAACCGGACCTTTTTAAATATGTTTTCACTCTCAATAAGCACTCTCTTATAATAAGTAGAGTTAACACTAGAAGTCATTTCACACGCCAAGTCAGTCATTTCAACCGTTCGCCGATTTTATACGTGAAAAATTAGTTTGTGAATAATTTATCTAGTTGAAGCTTTGTGACTTTTCTTGGATCTTTAACAATTTTCCTTAAAACTTTGTTACCCTCAACCGCCAAAAGCAGTCTTTTCGAACCTTGTAAATTTTAAACGCTACAGGCCCCTGGAGAGTGAGACAAATGTCCACTCCCTACGTATAGTCCAACAAATGGGTTAAGGGGAAGGATATTCCAGTTGTTCAGTGATACCTTGTACTTCGTACTCAATCCGTTCCAGGAAACCGTTCGAACTCTGAATTGTTCGAAGTCCGAACCAGCTATCCCTATAAGAGGTAATGGAAAGTAAATAATTCCGTTCCCAGACCCTAACATTCTTTATGGTGTTAACAAGAACAATTCTAATTACTCCCACTGCAACTCAAAAACTTATTGCTGTGCATTATAAGTTTCGATGTTTAATTAGCACTGTTAACAAAGTAGCAAGACGAGCTCAAATAAATTGTGTCGGGGTGATGTTAAGCAAAGTGTCATTATTTATTAATCCTGCGTCAAATTCAGCCACTTTAATTATCACATGCTGCCGATCACAAACGTACTTTACACAGGAACTGCAATTTTACACTACGCACACAGTTCGAACATATAGCATCGGTCGTATTCCGAATGGAATTTCTCAAGAATATGGCAATCGAACGAACGAAGTTAGTGTCAATGCTATGCCCTGATTATAGCCGCAATATTTTTATACTTGAACCTTGTTTGGACAAGCAAAGTTGAGAATACGTCATAGTTATATCTTTCGATAATATCTGACAGAAGGAGGACTCAAAGATCCCGCACCGGTAGCGTCGATAGCGAAGTTAAAACTATCGCACTGCAGAGAAAATTTAACTAGGATCGTGATCACCTAATTCTGTTGCTGGTTGCCAATATTTCATCAAAGTCTCTGGTTTGTATTGTAAAAACTATACTGGATTCAGAGGTATCCTTGATCCGCGCCCATTCGTTCTTGTATTATTCTGGGATACATCTGAGTCCTCCTTACATAATTTGATAAATATCTGTTCAGAATCGAATTCGCATTCATTTTTGGGGTCGACTTATCCGGTTAATATTAGCTAAGGCCATTCTTTTAAAGCTATTTTACATCTGTTTCACAGGCGCGTATATTTCGGACGAAGCATATGCAGTGACTGCGATCATTTTGATTCCCATAAACATCGCAATGAATCCGTTTTTGTACTCAGAAATTCTCGATATGATCTGGGTGGAGATGATGCCGATTCGAAATTGGTTCCACGGGACCGTTCTCAGATAAGAAATTGAAAAAAAAGAACTATAAAATCCACGAAATTAACAACAGGTGAGAATTTATCACTTCACGTATTCACGGTTTCAGGCGCAAGAAAGAAAGAGGTAAAAATATAACGATATGTGAGTTTGGCGCTGTTCGCATTCGTTACAGCGTAATCGCCGTAGTTGAAATATGCAAACCCTTAATAACTGATAATGGCCCAAAATTGCACTTCCTTCCTTATCATAGAAATTATATCATCGCATTATCATGGGTAGTAGTATAGGAAATAGAAATTGATGAATAACAAATAATTATAAAGTGGGAAACACCAACGATAACGATTGAATGATAAAGTGGAAAATATGTGAGAAACAAAATATCACTCCCAAAAACTAACGGTGAAAAATATTGTTTAGAGTTTCCATATCGAATATAGAGATAAGCTAAGGTGGGAAAGCTATAGAGAAAAATGTAGAGTCTTGTGACGTATGGAGAGACAAAAACTGTAGAGGGACTGAATAATGTTTCAGGTAAAGGAATGCTTGTAAGCTGCATTGTGTATTTAGAGTGGAGAATTGAATGCTTGCCCCCAGCATCGTAATAAATTGTCTTGGTGAAAAAATGAACTTGTGGAGACTTGAGTTGTATATGTCAAAGATTGTGTTTGGCAGTACGACATTGTAATAAATACTGTATATGAGAAATCAAAGAGTTATTGATTCATCATACTATACGATTGAGAGTATATTAATCATCGTATTACATTTGTTTTACGTAACCTATCTGACGAGGAGCGGACGAGTCGTCCTCTCTGTAAGCGAGAGTGTATTTGTTAGCGTATAACACCCAAAAACACCAATACAAATAAAACAAAATACGCAACAGTAGAACATTTCTATACTGCTATCTTGATCATCATCATGGATCATTGCAGCAGGCACAAAGAAACTAATCAGTACCTACAATAGGCGAAGATATTCTTTAAAATAATTTTCATTTCAAGCTTTACCACATACGAGTTAAAATCGATTATATAGGGACGGACTGGTCATAAGTAGGGTTGCCAACTTTTGAAAATTGAAACATAGGACGTTTGAAGTTAAACAAGATATGAGAAATACCCCGTCAAAATGTCGTGCTGTTAGTTAATTTGATCTGCTTCTATATGTATGAAGAATGTGCAATGAAAAACTCCAGCCTCCAGCCTCCGGCTTTCATCCCCTAGCGTTTCCCCGCGAAATATATCGAAGGTTGCCGCTGATTCATAATTATAATTGATGAGTAGTGGTAGCTGCTTGATAGCGCCACTGGTAATCGGTTTTTAGACCGAGTCAATGAGACCAATGAAGGTGCAGTTTCATGCAGTACTTGAAGTTGTTATTTAAAACGAACTTTTTTGTATTCTTGAGTTGACATTACGGTATAGTTTTCTAAAAGACGGGTTTCAGAAGCAATGCAATGGCAGAAAGAATGCCACTAAGACACTTGTATTTTTACAACATTGGCAACGCAGACAACCATGGTTCCTTCCTTAGTAGAACGACCAATTTCTCATGTGGATGCTCAACTTTGAGTGGGGATGACAGAGGATGATGATGATATTGGTTAGAGTCGAGGTAGCAAACCTTTCGTAACGGGATTTTCATCTGGTCGCGAGCAAAATATATTGATATTATATAGAGAGGGCTGTTAATTGAAATCATGATACCACCGACTATTAATGGTTTCAAATCTGGTGTCAGATTTTCTCGAGTACGTCGCGTTTTTGATTTATCAACATGCATGTATTTGACACATGGTAAATGTTGTAAATTTGCATGGTTTGAGTTCAGCGCACCATATATAGCTAATAACAACTAACATTTTAAAGTGTAACGGAGAAGAAAATTTATTTTTATTTTTTTTACCAGTAAAATATGTCCACAAATATGACAAAAAGCGCATATATTTCGAAATCTAGACGTATAGGAAAAAATCTGACACCAGATTTGAAATCACCACCCCAAAGATAGGTAATAACAACTTATATATTGCAGCGTAACAAAAAATGTTTCATTTGTATATCAGTGTTATCTGTCCCAGCCAAATTGGACCGCTTACAGTTACCGTGTCGATCTGAAACTTATGTTAGAATATTCATCATACTGGCATGAATCATCCCATAGAAGTCTCGTTTTCAATATCGTAAAAATTAAATTTAAATTTCGTCTTGAAATGTCCTTTTCTGACCCAAAAATTCATGTTCCCTCCCTCGGCCCCACAGGTCCTTACAGTTGCGGTGTCAGTCTAAAATATTTGGCATATTTTTTTATAACTCACATCAACAATTCCTGAAAGTTCCGTTCTCAATTTCGCACAAAATCGATGTGAAT
>QRAM01000573.1:33742-45140 GCA_013436055.1 Halocynthia roretzi | reverse complement strand
CATAAATAATGTATACAAATATACTCTGAAGCTAACAAACTACATCTTCGAAATACATTGTAAAGTGAATACATTGCGAAAATATACTCAGAAGCTCACAAACTACATCTTCGAATAAAGCATAAAGAATAAAGTATTTAATGCATCTATAAAATATATTAAATTGGCGAGTCAGAGACACTATTTATTAGTTCATATCAATATTATCTCGGCGCATAAACTTTTTATAATTTCCTCATTATTAACGTGAATAATTGCAACACTTCTGAAATATCACAACATGCATAGTCTTACCTTTATTATTCAACAGCAATATCTGTAAAAGACATCGTAATGTGAACCGCTTTAACTTGTAGTCAAATCACTTGCAAAGAATTCTGATGTTTTGAGCCAGTGATACGATAGGAGACATCATCGATCATGGCCACACATAATTGTACGCAATAATTGCGCAAATTGTCGAAAGCTAAGTGTTACTATGCATATGAAACTGAAACAAACAAAGAAATAAAATATAACAACCGTTCGCCTATTGGTAGAGAAGTTACAAGAAGATATACCAAGAGACTGAGAGACAATAAATTAGCAAAGAATGTCAGATAGAGAGATTATACCAAGACTGAACAGTAAGAAAAAGCTTGCTCACTGGCTGGATGGAGTTCTGGACTGATGGCTAACTAAAAGCGAAACGAAACTAATAAACAAATAATAATAAGTGAATCATAAGTTTGCTCAATATAGAAATTACTTGAATTAGCTCAGCTCAATAACATGACCTCTTAGTTCTTCTGAAATGACTCTGACACAATGTGAAGAGAAATGATTTAAACATTATATGCATGATATATGAGAGTATATTCTCTTGCTCCCCCAGCGAATGTCAATACTTCTAAACCATGATAATCAAACATTTGAAGGAATTCCTTATCATTATTTATACCTGAATATAGTAAAAACTGAAGATCAAGCAATAACAATTTCTGATGGCAAACCTCCAAACCTGAGGCATGTTACTGAATCTATACAAATAAGGATAATGATTTTCATAATGAACTACCTGTTATTTGTCGCTAAATAACGCCTCAAATATTACCTTTCGAATGGAGGCCCACCCTTGCTTTAATCAGTTTGTTATATAAACGACCAAATGAAAACAATATCTCGGAATGTATGCAACATGTTTGAACATGAACTGATTAGAAATGAAAGTGTTTCTCGCAACAAAAGCACATATTCAACGAAATTATCTTAATGGCGTGAAACATTCTGCTCGAAGTGTAATGAAAATACGAAAAGACAATGTAAAATTCTATTCCGGAAACCTATCTACACTGCATACTTTGTATCATCACAGACGCTCTGTGAAAAAACACAATTCAATTAATATATAGACCTCAATCTATATACAAATATATCAGGCAACTTTAGCAGGTTTGCTGTGGATGACAGACCACGAATTACAAGCTTGGGTAAAAGCACTTTCAATACAGTCAGTCCTAGACTTGGGTGGTCAATTGCAGTAGAATGGGTGACCGTTTTGGTTGAGAATAAGTCATAAGTATCCAAGGAGCGACTACATTATCACATAATCACTTAAAAACAAAGCAAGGCACCCAATATTATGTATATGCAGAAAGCAGAAATCTTATTCAGTAGTTAGTTGATAATAGATGAGTTACATGCAAAGGCCGTGTGCTAAATATCTAGATTCAGGCGCACTAACTTCATATCACATATTATCCTTCTAAAATGTAAACAAGCTAAAAGTATAGCAGCTTTACTGTCTCACTGTAACATTGCTCTACTATTTTCTGTAATTTGCAACTTCACTCTCATCATAGCTCAAGCTAGGCAACTAGACAATGAAGCACATATGAAAGATGAGACAAATCCAAAAAGAAAAAGGGGAGATCAGAAGAAGACGCGAGGAGTTCGAACGTTAGATAACGTTATATTAAATAAACCAAGGAACAAGTCATCCGTAAAAAAGGCAAATCTGATTAAAATGACTTGGTAATGAAATTATGAAACGTATCTGGATGAAGTTTGTATCACGTGACGTCATGTATCGATCAGCGCTCCCACTAATGGAAAAGATGAAATGAAAAGATGATTAGATGTAGGGACTGGGAGCATTTTTATATACCCATTTTTACATACCCCGTGGTTTCCAGTACTGGAATACAAAATCGGTTGTAGATCAACAACCCCTGATTTTGTTCACTTACACCTTTTCGATTGGTGCGCGACATTATAAACTAATATACGCTTCAGGATAGTATAGGTCGGTTATGGACTTATTTCATATTTCACAGCGAAGATATACTTGATACCACGAACTGCAGACCTTAAAAAGGATTCAGGTACACAATGGTTTGAGAATTTTATTTCAATACAAGCACACCGCTAAACACCAAAGAACTGCAGTTGCAGTACGCGCAATTTCGATCAGCCTAAATTTCTAGCAATCAAATTCAACAGCTGGAGGAAACAAATCCAAATCAGCTTTCTCGCAAGTTTCCTTGTCCGAAAAAGTTCCAAATGTTCCACCCAATGGATCTCCCATTTTCGGAGCAAACATTTGAAACGTAGTGCTATTTGATTCTTCCTCAGGAACAACGTATTCACCTTTCTCTGAATAGTTCGCAAGAAAATCATTGACGCGAGATAGTTTACATTCATCCCTTACTTTCACACGAACAAGAGGAGTGACAACATCCGGATTATCCCATTTAGGATAACGTGTGTCGATCAAAATGTCACTATAATGAAATAAAAGAGAAACTAGTTTCAAATCACTTACAACTTTAAAAGTGTAAAAACTTTAAATCTAGAAATTTTAAAATACGTTTTGTCAACCGAAATGTCAGTTTCAATTAAAATTCCTGAATATCGGTATTTGTTTGTTTTTCTAAAGCAAGGGTGGCCTACCCAATGTACCTCAGTCAAAATTGAGCCTTCTCATGCAGGGCCGGAATTATACCTAATGGGAGGGGAGGGTCAATTCAAGTTAGGGGGTTCCAAATCATAGCATTTGAATTACATGACAAATATATAAAAATGAACTTAAATGACAATGGCATTATCCGCATACCTGCATTTAAATTCTACACAAGCAAATGAATATTTATTAATCTCTTCTCCTCGCACTCCGTAAACTTCCTTATCGGCTTTCTCGTCTTTTGGATCCGAAAGACGAAGTGAATGCACCAATACATATGCGTCTGGTTTTCCATTCACTTTTACCTTAATTCAAATTTTGATTTGGTCAATCCGTTCGGGGGTTCATAACTAGTTAAAATTAATTTTATTTGGATTACCTTCATATAACAAACATCGGTCTGTATAGGAGAAGTTCTCCAACACAATGGATTTCCGCGAATATATGCTTCACCACATGCTGGATTAATAGCTATAGGACTGTTTAATGGTCTGTAAATAAAAAAAAGGATAATTCCGAGATATCATACATAATCATATACTATATTAAAAACACGATCATTGCTCTGTTTATTACCAATCTGCAAATTTAATTTATTTAACTCTGTGATCAATCTAGTATTCTTTAGAGCAGAAGTATGCAACCTTGTGGCACTCCCGGGCCAAATACACTTAACCAACGGTGGGCCCCACTTGAATTTCACATCGACTATCTACTAGTGACTGGCATAAAAAAATCGATTTGGTTTCCTTGGAAATCAAATAAATAAATCTGGGTGAATAGGATTCAGTCCTCAGCATTTAGTAGTGGTGTGTCATGATTCTACTTAATAAATAAAAGATATAATTGTTTTAACATTTTATTTCTTTATATTGGTTGCATGGGGTTCGTAGGCTGCATATATATAATAAATAGTTAGGCTAACTTAATGGTAATTTGAGGATATTTGATTATGACAAAAACCAACCGAAATAAAATTCAAAAGGATTACAATTCCCATATTTAAAGCAAAAAAGATTTTTGAATAGTGGCAGCATATCATCCCTGTACAAAACTTAATTTTCATGCTTACAGGTTTCCTTAATATAAAGGCTGCAAAAATATTGCCTCAAGTTCTACCCAAAAATAGAACATCGGAATCAAACTTACTGATGAAATTGAACATGTGTATGAGTAAGCGGTGCCTGTTCACATGCAGTCTGTGAAGAATATAGCGGACCATTAGTCAGGTAATCTATCAAGTCCTGTGGTGGGAAAAGTTGCACTGTAAAGTCATCAGCCAATCTGTTAAAAAGTAATACAAAATTATTTCATTTTTTTATCAAACAAGTAATCAGGGTTGGATGAAGATAATGCAGGGCCTATAGCGTAGCTTATTTGTGGGGCCCTTTTATGTACCTCATGTACCTCAATTTCTGGCTAGCAGACCACGGATTATTCAAGAAAATCACTAAGTGTGGACGCGATTACAAACAAAGAATGATGTATCACATGCGTTAACGACATAGCATAATTCGCCAAGAAAAGCTGTAAACCTGACAATTGAATTTGATACATAATATAACTCGTAAAGAACGTGAAACCTCTGGGCCCATAGTATTCGCTACTCTGATATTACTGTGATAATCCGACATTTCCGACATGTAAATATCGTTGTGAAATCATGCGATTTCGATATCACCATGGAGCTTTAGCGCGATACTACATTTGCTATTGTACAAACAATTGATCTCTAGTTTTTTACTTGTATCTAAATCCTTCCCAGTCATCCATAGTTTCGTATTCTTCAAGTTTTGAAGCCATCAAAGGTTTTCCATCGTAGAAAGCTGTAACGGAGAAAACAATGAAAATCATGTCAATGAGGTGAATGAATCATTGCCAGAATAATTAAACTACGTTTACCTTTGAGATATACAAAATCATCCTGAGGAGACCATTGTGAGCAAGGTACAGGCGCGCAAACTCCATTTTTGCCTGTTTTTTGATATCTAAACATCCTCCATGTATCGGTGAACCTGTTTTTAACAATTGTTGCTAACTTGGTATCTTCCATTTCAAACTCAGTTGTACTATCAGCATAGGTTCGAACTAAAAATATCAATTAGGAAGGAATTACGTGAGAAATGTGTAGAAAGAACATACAGAGTATAGAAATATGGAATATATGGAAATCTTACCTTTCAGATAGCATACTTCAGTTAAAATATCCAGGTTAGCATAGGAAGCGGAGATAGCCCCAAGATTGCCGACAATAAATTGTTGTGGTTCTTGTCTCTTACTTCTGCCATTTCCTTCTGATTCACTCACTTCAAGCTAAAATAGAAGACACTTGGTATTAACTAAAGTTCAGAGATAATGTATTACTATGATGAAGATAAACAAGCAAACTAGAGTATCAGTTTTAATGTTATGGAATTGTAATAGAAAATCAACCAAGGAACCCAGGTAATTGCGCCAATCATTTTGTTTTCAAGAACGAAACCGGCAAGCCGCTAATAAACGACATACTAGATACTTAGTGCTAATTTAAGTAGTACAAAAGAATGGGGCAGGTCTGATGAAGAGTTGGATTGAAACGCTCAATGTTCTGGTGAAAATAAATCAAATACCGTCTAGTGGAAATCTTACTGGTTACATGTGTTCGATTTTCAAACTTTTTTACTTTTTTATTCTATTTTTTCAAAACTATTTATGGTTTATATTTTTATTAACTTCAATAAATTCTCACTTACATCCATCCTTCCTTTATCATGCCAAACATTTTTCTCTTCGTCGAAAGTCCAAAGCCTCATATTACGAAGATCATCTTGGTTTGTTATTTTTGATGCATCAATCTTGATTTTCATGTTGGGAACAGTCAATGGATTGTCATCTTCATCTCGGAAATCAGTATACAACATTCCATATGAACGAAGACTTGTTTGTTGTCCTTGTTGATCAATTACATCAGATATAAGATCGCCTGGAGCTGCATCAAGAGATTCAGGATCACGATTATCAATTACAGAAACAACTGATTTGACCTGGTTATAAAAATAAGAGAAAAATAATATATTATTTTATAGAATGAAATATGGAGGATATTGATACAAATATAAAGAGAGAAACAGAAGAAAACTGAGCAAATAAATTTGAATTCACAAAAATTGTCACGATTTCTTGTAATTATTATATCTAAACTAAATATACAATGGATCGAGAAATGCTTGGTCTTTATCACATTGAACTTAAATTTAGTAGTATTGCCACCTACAAGATGGCTGCTTTTACAAAATCGAAATCAGGTGGTGATATTGACGCCCGTGGGAATTATCCAAGTCGTCGATAAATGTCTGTTGAAAGTTGATATTTGTATAAGAATTATAACATTCCCTTCTGTAGTGTCCATGTGCTCAGTATAACAACGACATGAATTTCTTTACTTTTATTCAATTAATATATATATATATATATCGGTTTCTACAATTAAATTGCAGCCAATTACATTTAAATATGCAACCTATAGATTCTCAACCAGAACTGGTGCAAAATATGATCTTTTCTGCAGTAACTGCAGCCATTTTATATTGTAAATGTACTTGTGAAGGTCAAATTCTTACTTTTCCATGATATTCGCTTCCATCCTCCGTTTTAACTCCTCCCTTCTCAATCTGCACTTTCATCAATGATTCAGTTTCAGGTGAAAAATTTTCAGATTTCATTTCTTGCTCCAGACCATCATCAGCTGAAAATTCAATAGCTTTGTACGGAGTCTTCAGCACGACTTTGATTTGAGATGATATCTTGTCGTCAGGTAAAACATAACTCTGAAGTAAAAATCAATTTGGTTAGAATTAAGACACGTCTCGTATTATTAAATGCAAGAATAAAAGGGTTAATAACTACAATAAGAGAGAAAACGAAGATGTTTCAAAGAATAAACTTCTCATTTATGTATTGATATACATTTTTTCCAGTTATCCCCCGTCAATTTGAATATACAGTAATCCATCACCTATCGCGGGCATTACATTCCTCCCGCAAACCACATATTCAATTAATTATTAGAATATATTTGAACGTATTTTGAACTATTGTAAATCATCCACACACTCTTATTTACCTTATTAACCTTTCCCACAATCATTCGACCTGTTATTTTTTTGTTTAAACTTTCAGCGCCTTAACATACTAGTACTGTACGGCATTTATCATGAAATAAAATACATACAATATTACATTAAAATACATAACGTACAATATAATATTATATAAAAATCCGCGAAATACCGAGGGAAGACTGTATATCACTATCATATTACCTTCGTCAATGGAGCCATTTTCTTCAACAGGTCTTTGAAATGCAGCAAGACATTCGTGGTTCGTTGTGGGAAAGTTAGTTTGAAATTTCCTTTATAATCCGTGTATTTCAAATGAGATTTTCCGTTTAAATCGTACGTAATTTGTACATATTTAAGAATAGTTGCTTCTTCTTTAGCAATTTTTTTCCATACTCTGAAATGTCAACAAATTAATTAAATTCTATTCCCATGCTTAATCGAAATAGGAATAAAGAATTCCTAAATTGTTCAACATAAGTGGATACTAGAATTGGATGAGTTGCTGATGAGATAGATGTGAATTGGATACACAAATATATGGTGTATTGCTGTCGAAACTAGTGAAAACAACGTTCCCTTCCTTTTTTTGGGGGGAGACACTATTCAAATAATGTTATGAATGAATTTTTCAGTAAAAATCTATTTTAATGTGAACCCTGAAAAATGGGATAGAAACTGTTTGATCAGATGTCCCCTTAAAATGATTTAATTTTGAAAATCTCTAAGAGCAGACAATTTCACCACTGAATATTTGTCAATATTAAAACAAAGGGATAATTCTTAGTACTTACGCACTTTCGTTAATAGCCTTAGTAATAATAATGATAGTTAATTCACATTCAATTTAAAGAGCAATAAATACTTACACTCCAGTTAGTATCTTCTGTTGTGTACATTCCATACATCCACACTTAGTGGCACTATTGAATACCAGTGGATATCCATCACACATAACTTTCTTCGTTTCACTATTGATCACTCCACAACATCTCTCTTCCATCGTACCATTTGCATTTCTTTCACTTGGGCATTCAGTTGATGGACATGCACCAATCTTAATAGAAGTACGATCGCAGCCAGGTGGTAGAGGTCTGTTTTTCAATATTGGTTCAGTCTGACATTTGGCTGTCACAAAAAAAATAATGATTAAATATTATAACATGATAAACTATAACTGATACAAATATAATATACCGGATTTCACTATATTCTGTATAATTCGCAACCATTGATGATGGCCATTCGATTGAGCTTTGATTTCGAAAAAAACTTATAGCGGTCATTAGTCATTGCTACTTACAGACACAATCTCCGTCTTCATTCATTTCATAGCCGACATGACATTGACACAAGAACATACTTCCTTTTGGATTTTGCGTACAAGTGCATGTCATGTGTGCTTTTTTATCTATTCTTTTATGTCCCAATGTGTAATAATTTCCACCATCAGTGCAACCACATTCATTGTATAGAACACAAGAATCAATGTCCCGTAAAAATCCTGGTTTGCATTGACATCCTTCAACAGCATGGAGGTCTGAACAACTGTCGAGAAATAAATATATACGAATAATGCAGTTGTATGACATTTTACATATGATATGCTTGATAGAATGAGTTGCACCATTTTTCATACCTGCGACCTTTATTTTGACAGGTTGCGGGACATAATTTCATTTTCTTCTTGTACACGCTATTATCAGGACAGGACAGAGATTTCACCTTTCTGATTTCGCTCCTCCAATCAGAAATATCAACACCAGCTGATTGACATGTTCTTGCATATGTTTGTAAGATCTCATCTCCTTCAGCTGAGTCTTTTCCACAAACATATGCTACACATGCAGTATAGAAACTGGAGTGAACAGCTGCATTACATTTTTCTTGTAGTGTTTTGATGCCCGAGCAGGATCTCTGAGCCTTTCTAGTTAGAAAAGAGATTTTGAAATGTTACACTTTAGATGGCCAAGTCCAAAGGCGCCCACTGAGAATCCCACTGTCATATATTGCTTCAAAATATTGAAAATGGCATAGCATAGGGGTTGAAGCTAGTCTCTACAGCTGGGGAGTTTGAGCAATAGAAAACTAAAAAAAAATCAAGACAATTCCACAGACATTTTGAGAACATATGAAATAAGTATTTGGAGAGAACAAAGATCACTATTTAAGATTCCCGAAAGGGACCGTAAGGGGTCCAGGTGGATCCAAGGGGACCCATTTGCCCCACAGCGGTCACCCATGCTCAAATCTATATTTTCAGTTACTTACAATCTATTTGCGCCTTTACATGTTGGTTGTTTGACAATTTTGCTCGAACAAGATTGATCAGCATTTATTTTTACCCAGTTTGTAACAGCATCGTCAGTTTTCTCATCATTGTAGTTACCACAGAGACCAGATACCTGATATAAATCGAGACATAAAATTACCAAATTGCTAGATTTAGAGTGGGTATAAACTTTATAAAGAATAGAAAAGAACTACTGGTTGATGATTTTGCATTTTATCATATTTACATTTCTAAATCTACCTTCTTAAGCACGTATGCTTTATGAAAATCAAGGAGCATATTGTTTCGGGTAAGATAAAAGAAATTTCACTCACCCTGTTTTTGAAAGAGGAAGGCAGTGTGATATGAAGTGAGTTTCCATCATATGAAAGCATTAATTTCATCGTGGTTTTAAGGATCAAACCATTTGTTCCAGTTCTCCAGATACTGAAGGATTTCGACTCATAGCTGGTGACGCTTTTACCATTGACCTAGTAAAGGAATATCATGAAGTAATTCAATCATCTAAATACGGTTTTGCTAGTCGAAGAAATACTATGTAGATTGATGTTAAATAGCAGAACCTGAGTAATTGTATGACTCATGGATTTATTACATTTACACCGAAACAAATGACTAGCTAGGTAAGCATTTAAACGTTTTATACATATACTGTATATTCAGATTATAAATTTTTACCGTTATGGGACATTACAGCAATACTATCGGAGTTTCCTAAAAATAATCCCTTCCGAAAAAATTCATATGGGCGCCCAAGAGCTTATTCCCGGGAACTCCAGTAAACTGGACCGCAGACTCTGGATTTCTTTGCTCATGCATTATAGTATGCATCTTGACCACGGTGTTAAATTTGCAATGGTTTCAGAATAGACAAGCATGCTTATCAATAATTATGTGATCAAATATTTTACTCACAGATACAGATTTATCACTGTGGATTACAATCTTTGTTTTGCCAGGTAGATTGACAGTGATTTGTTTCATTGTTACGACATCGACACCGGATTCAGTCGTGGTTCTTTCATTCGTTAGTTTCACGGAAAATCTTGATTCTGTTTCCACTCCCTCAACAGCTTTTGTCAAGTAGTAACTGCAGGTTCCGGCAACGGCGAAATATCCATGATTGTCATAAGTTATCATCTGTTGATTTCCCCATAAGTGACAAACACCATATACTGTAAATGACAATGGTTGGTTAATATTTCTTCTATTACCATGTAAGAAAAAGATTTACTTAAAAAAAGTTCAAATTCATTAAATTAGATAAAATATCCATCAATCTACTAACACAGCATTGCACCTATCAAGCTCAAGGCCGTTCATAACTAGTAATGGGGCCAGACTAGAAGAAAAATATAAGCTTTATTTCAACCCGCTCAATAAATATTTATATCAGTGATGAATGTATATGATATAATTATAGGTACATTCATGAACTGTATACGACGCAAATCGCTTCATATTATCTCCCTTACAAGTAGACTCTTTTTGTAATATTGACATTATTCATCAAAGTACCCCCTTTGCATTTAGCAAGTCCCTACTGGAATCATAGGCCTTTCCCAAATGGCCCACCTATACACCACGTTAGAATTTTCTTTTCTAAAGCTAAACAAAGGCATTTGTGTGTGTATGCATAATTTATAGATTCAATGCTACCTGAAAGGATCATTGTTCTGATAAAATCGAATTCAAAATATCAATGTTTTTACCAGTTGATTGACATCCCCAAGTTCCCTCTTCAAGTCCGCACTTGTCTCCAAGTTGACAAGGTTTGCTTCTGCATTTCAATTTACCAGCTTCACAAGAACAAAATTGTTCACAGTTCTTCGTGTAGTATGATGTGTTTGGCTAACAAAAAATATGATAAGTTCAATAATAATGTAGGTTTATAAAAGGTAAAGACACTACATTAATATCGCTTTTCTGAAGCGACACTTACCGGAACATTTTGCCCTTTATCATTAATGCATCCGCATTGCTTGAGCTTTATACATGTCTCACCCTCGGAGAAGACGTGGCCATACAAACACTGACAACCTGTGGGGAATATAGAGATTTGTAATA
>QRAM01000573.1:1458-32622 GCA_013436055.1 Halocynthia roretzi | reverse complement strand
CAAAATGGATTTTAATATTTCATTCTGAGAATACAGTAACTGGAAAGAAATGAGAGTAGCGGTCAATTCTAAATTATGGGAATGAATCAAAATACATATCATGTCATTTCCTATATACATGTGACATTGGATATAATATGTCGTACCCATGACCAATGGGTATCATGACCAATTGAGTCACGCACTTACTCAAGCATTCAAGCTAATTTATTTTCATAAAAAGTGACGGGAAAGTATTCACCTTCTCTGCATGGCTCTCCACATTTCTTTGGCGCAAAAACTTTGTCAGCGCAAGTGTTTTTACATGATGAAGTACATGTGCTATACACACTGTTTGTTCCACATTCATTGTAAGCTGAAAATAAAAGATCTTTCAATGGTATTTATCATTTGCAGGCTTTAGTATGGAGACCTCAGGATTGAACAATTGTAAATTCACGGGTTCTCATAGCACTACAGTATTGGAAAGAATTTTCTTATTGAATGGATTCAAACTTACGTAATTTAGCTTCAGTTCTCCAATCACCAACTCTTATATTTCTCTGTTGACAATGTTCCATGTAGGCTTTGAGACTAATCTCAAGTGCACCACTACTGTCTCCACTGTTACACATGTCTTTTTTGCAAGATTCAAAAAACGTTGAAGGATCAACATCCATGTGACAGTAGCGGAATAAACCTCCGGGTTGAGTTATCATACCGCACTGTTTCGCATAGTCCGCAATCTTACTCTTAGTGCAGACGTTTGGTTTCAATGAGAAATCAGGACAACTAAGATCAAAGGAAGGTAAACGTATGAAAATGAAATGTATTGTATTTCAGCATAGCTTACAACAAATTGGATTCCCTGATATTGTACTTACATTTCAGAGTCTCTGGCTTTGAACAGATTTCCGTATTCCGAAGGAGAATATTTTGTTCCTTGATAAACAAATTCGTTCTTTGCCTTTCCATCAAAATTGCCACAAAGACCTGAATGTAGAATTTCAATTAGTTTCCAAATTGCCTTCCTGTGAAACAACTAGACTCATCGAACCGCATATGAAAATCATTTTGGTCCATGGTCACACGAATTAAATCAATGCACTTTGGTTTAGCTGAGATATCTAACTTTTAAGTTGAATTTTCCTCCAGAGGTCTAGGTTAGGTAAGCTTAGGTGAGGGTTTATTTTACTGTTAGCAAACGAATACCAAGATTTTCATACCTGTTACGAAATTCTTGTAAGTTTGACGTAGAGCAACAATTCCAGAGAGGGCGCCATCATACATAACTACGATATCACCAGGACCATCCAGTCTTACGTAAGTTCCACTGATGGTAATTTCAATCTCTGCATCTACATCTTTGTAAGGAATTGAGACTTCGACTTCATCGACTTGGACCTTTTTACCAGGGTTTAATTTGACTACAACATCGTTGACTTTCACTGTGGTTCTTTTCTCCACAACGATCACACCATCATTATCGTCATAAATATTGGTTACCTAAAACATTACAATCATATTAGTATACACATATATCGGGTGACACAAAATCATTATAAACATTTACGCCTATTGTTTTCAGATTCTCGTCCAATCTCTGTAAACTCTAGCATCAAATCGAAAGCAGTCTTTGGAAATTATTTCGGTCGTCAAGATTTAACTGGATCTCCTTTATTATACTGACGACAGAACGTTAAAGGAGCTCTCCAGTTTTAATCATGCCAAAGTTTACTGGGATTGACGGAAATATGTATAGCGGCATTTGAGACACCCTGTCCAGTGTATTTTGGCAATAAAGGTTTAAATAGACCCCGTTATTACAGTGGCTACACCAACGTTAGAGGTGCTATCTAATTTTAATCGTTGAAGAAAAATAAGAAATCAATGTGTTAGTGAATTTTGTACTAATGGTGACATATGATATATTACCTCAACAGTGAAAGGTGTTAATCCTTTTTCTTCAGCTTCTTCAGTTGTTTTTACCAAATTATAAGAACAACTTCCTTCAAAATCGTACTTGACTTCGTCGAAGGTTGTATAATGTTGAGCTCCCCAATAATTACAGTATGTGAACGAGGGCGGTATGCAAGCTGGCGTCGATCCACTCCATCTACCGTTTGCCTTGCAAGTCAATTCATCCAAACCTTTCAATATGTATTCTTTGTTGCAGGAGAAAACTGCAACATCTCCCGGTTCCCATCGACCGTATTTAGGCAAAGAAACTAAACCATGAAATGGCGCTGCGATAGTGGGACACGTGACTGAAGAGGGTTCTGGAAAATACAATGAATATTTTTTCATCATATTTACTCACAATCTAATAACATAAAACTGTTAACACTGTAAAATAAATGGATAGTGCCAAGGTCTCTCTTACTGATATTACAATACATTATTCTAATCGGAATCTTTGAACAGAAAGTTGTTACAAACTCACCTCTTATCGCCCTCCATTTGATCTCAAATTCCTGTTCAACTTTTCCACCACTTTTGTATTTTAAATTAACCCTGTTCCCTCTACTAAGTGGAATAGATTCACTTTTACTGCAATAAGTTCCAACACCTACAATCTGTTTGTAAGACATAAGGTTAATAAATTTTGTCATCTTATTGTCATCCATGAAATAGATTTAAAGATTTGTAAACAAACCAGCAATAACAAAAGCGACTTGAGTAAGCGAGTAAGCTGGTGTTAATCTAGCAAGCATCAGCTCTAACAGCAAATATTTGGAGCAATCATGAAAGAACGTGAGAATCTTCTTATCGTCAACGAAGGTTGTTTAATTTATTATTAGAATATATAATACACGGCTAATCATTAGTTTTCGAAGTGGCCAATAGATTAGATTATTAGCCCTTTACTTTCCAAAACTGTGTGACGCGAGCGAGACAGTGACAGGTTAATACCTGAAAAAATCTTTAAGGCTATCGACAGCCTCGGGTTACGGTTAGTGATATTGTGCATAGCATTTCATACAATTTTTCTCACAAAAATTTAAACGAACTTTCAGTTTGAACATTTTTTTCAAAATTCCGTGCTACGCTACGCAAATGCTTATATTAATAGTCGAATTTACTTACTTCAATGCAATCTATGTCCGCGAGTTGTGTGATCTCCAATTGGATGGATGTTCCTGGGTCAGTTTCAATCGTCCATACACACAAACCACTATCAACATTTGCTTCGTCATCATATTTCGATTTTAGAATCGTTCCTTCGTTCTGTTTGGTAATATTTCCACCGCAAGGTGACAGTGAAGGTAGTACGACTTTTGGAACGCAGCAAACACGGATCTTGTAATCGGAACATTTTGTTCCGTTTTGCTGTTTTGCGTTCCGGCAAATTGCACCAAAGGCCATTCCTGTCTCCACATAATCTCCGGTATCAAGATAACTCTTACCAGCCAGAGTTTGAACCTAAATAAACAAAATTATTACTATAACCAGAGCTGCAAGATCGTGCTCATTTCTAAGTTTTTTTTCTTCATGTTGCTTATTTTAAAAAAGAAGAGTGTCTTAGAAAATATTATTGTGCTTGTTTTATCTTAGTATACGTAGAAAGTATCCAATCACATATGTTGGTTACCGCTTTACCTTTCCTGAATTTTTTAAGATGCACGAGCTGATTTTCAAGGACGAAGTAAATTATATATCTACCTGGAGTCCGATGGGTCTCCAACAAAACTTAGTCTTCTTCCTGTGAATATAAGATATCTCATAATCTCCATCACCACTAGGTGTATCACGGTTCATCCATTCTGTCCATTTGCCACCATTGCAATGTCCGATCATATCAGAATCTGATAATAGGAAAAAAAATGTATTCAGATAAGCTTGCGACATATACACAGGACTGATTCATAATATTATTTGTTAAAAGTTATACAGTGGTGTACGTAAGGCACGTGATATATGTGGCACTTGTAAGGGTGCCAGTGACACTAACTCATTGTTAATGCTCGGTTCGTACAACCCTAAAACAGGCTAAAGTGAAAACGGTTAAACTATAATTATTCATCAAATACCTTTCTTCCCGCATCTGTACTGAATTTGTAAATACTTTGATGTTAACGGACAAAATGTTGAGTCAAATATTCCTTGTTTGATAAGAATATCACAACTTTGTTTCCCGTTACACAAATTCCAAATGATTCCAAGTGCTTTGCTGTAGCTGCATCTGATATCCAGCGACTCTTGTGGGGTATTGTACGTACATCTGAAATTGCAGGATAAATGTGTTTAAAATATCAAATGTATTCTACTACCAGTGGTGGATTAAACCTATAGGTGAAATAAGCACGTGATTAGGACATCAAGGAAAGGAGGGACACCTCAGTAATTTTTCATAGCCAAATTTACCATTCAAATTTAAATCGAATTTAAAAGACTTTGCAAGGAAAAAAGTAGGAGAATATTATTCAACTGTAATCCGTGTCATTCGACCTTATTTCTAATAGTTAAACAATTTCACAATGACTTTTAGTTGACCTGTATATATTTAAATCTCGATATATTACAATTCGCTCACATGGAAGAGTTTCTTCTTCCCCAGAATGCTTTCTCAATGTAAATCGCTTCGTTTTTGTCGCAAGCAATTTCCCGTTTGCCTTGTGAGCAAAGTGTAATCACCTTGGTAGCATGTTGTCCATCTGCAAAATAACCACATTGATAACATGAACAAGGAAAATTTCGAAATGTCGTATTAGGCGTTCTGCCTATTGTGAGCTTGGTAGTAGGTAACACAAGTTGGTCGTCAATTCGCATGCCACGGAGAGGAATATCTTATTTATTATCATCACATACTATACGCACAGACTGATGAATAGATACATATAATAATCTATATGACGTAGCATAGATAAACTTAGTTCCCAAATGAATTTCTTCTACTTTTTTTGAATAAAAAAAATTCGACTTTAAACAATAATGGTAAGGCTATAAACTATAAAGAGTAATATATTACGGCTGTGCAATATATGTAGATGATCCAATAAAAAGGGTAAGGGACCAGCACAAGCAGTCATGACACAACGACTTGGCAAGGATTTACTGTGTATGAATTTGAAAGATATAGGAAGCTGTTTTTGCCAAATCCGTTCTAGTGTTAAAGTATAGTTTTGGCATTGACTTGGACACCGGGTGCAACTGTCTGGGAAATGAGCGCGTTATCGATATTTTGCTGCTCCAAAGAAGTAATAAAAACTTTCAATCAAATTCAAATTATAACCAGAATACTTTGTTGCACAGAAATATAATTACAGATACCGGCAAAACGAAAATAAAATATTACAATCGCTCTATACATACCTGCAGTTTGTAAAATGCACCACACCAACAAAACACTCAATAAAATTAATTTATCCATTGGCATTAGAACCATCAATGTCAACAGATTACAATGTCAACAGGAGATAATGTATTTAAACTTTTCAGACTCCTCTTGGACTTATGCAAACCTATAGGATCACCGGTATATATACTCATGTTTCACGGTCTTTGTGAATTACTTGCTACAAATATTGCAAAAAAAATGGCAGAGAAGAAAAATGAAACAAGGCTAGAAAACAGGAGTACATTGTGACTAACAGATCATATGATTTGAATCTAAATTTGTAGCAGTTCTTGTGAATTTATATGACTCACTGTTTATACCGCTAAACTTGACGCTACGGATGCAGAGACGAAATTGAACGAATAAATGAGCATTTGATAACGACGTCAACAATTCCCAAGAATTAGAAACATAAACTATAATCTGATAAGCAATCTTACTTGAGGCGATGATTTACTACAATATATATTAGTAAACAAACAACCACATGCGGGTGACGAAGTAGGTAAATATTTTGTAGTCTCAAGTGATGAGACGAGTTCAAGCTAATTATAGTAAAGTACTAGGACTTGACTTGACAATTAAAATAAAGCACTTGAGACATAAATACTACCTCTGGAAATGTTCTGAAGGAAAAGTAGAACTAAGCAAGGATCGCAGATATAACAGTATTATGTATTATGTGAATTTTATCTCTAAGTTGCGGGGAGTTGATTTTACCATTTTATTTGATAGTAGCCGCGATATAATGTCTTGGTGCGTGTTATTGCAAACGATCTGCTACAACAGTATGAATTATTTACTCTTATTTCAAGCCACTCAACTCACATACTAGAACATTATTACAGCATCATTGTAAAATCAGGGGTGCGACTAATATACTAATTTACAGGATCAATTCACGAGTTTTATATTAACTTGGAGTACAAACGAGAGAATACGAGATTAGAAATTATTGAAGGAAAAACGATCCGTAGAATTATCATTTTTTACGGCAAGAGCATCATGTGATTGCAATTGCTTTCGGCAATACGATAAAATTCTTATCTAGTTTCGGATATCATGCGGTTTTTCAATTCCGCCAGCTATATATACACTATATACAACACGGTTCATGCCCTGCGAAAGGCAATGTGAATACTATATCAAATAATATATATGTATGTATACATCAGCATCACATGATTGGTGTGAAGAGCTGAATAAAAATAATAAGAAGTAAAATATTATAACATAATTCATGATATTTCTCTGAATGTGATAAAGTATTGCAGAGAGTTTCAGAACATACAAGTCAAAAAAGGCGAGGTACAGGCGAGCATTGACCAAAAGAAAAGGATTATAATATTAATAATAAAACCTATGAAGTGAGCTCTCTAACAGAGTATGATAAGATCCGTTAAATCAGTTCTAATACGTGGCACATATTTTAAACACAGAACACAACTGAGAGACAAGTTTAGTCAGTAATAAATGCTTATTTGATTCATTCTCTACATCAGATGACGTCGATCTACATAGCGCCCTCACTTGATATTTCATGCATGACCTGTACTGGTCCTGGTCTCTATGACGACATAGAAATCCTCTATTCGGACTGTATTCTGCAAACACTTGACCGGATTCAATTGCAAATGTCCCGTTGGTCGTTTTTGCTTGCAGTGAAATAATGTCCTGACATTTTATGTCTTTTCTCTCAAGTATGTAACCTTCATTACTGGTAAGTGTTCGGGTCGTCTTCCATTTTGTCCAATAAAAATCCTCAGTTACAGCTGGAAAATCAGTGGCCGTGATAGAACCTATCGGACATTCGAATCGAATCTGCACTGAGCTAACGTTAGAAACTTTTCGTACGTCATAACGGATGACGTCATCGCATATTTCGTTATATCTTCGTTCTCTAAGATCGTCTATTACTAGAGAAACATTCAGCACGCTTGTATGTTCGCTCGTCGGGAACCACGCGGTCCATTGTGTCACTGTGACGTCATCAGATTCCCAATTTCTTGAGAGAATATTGTCTCTGCTTCGATTTGAATTTCTCATGCTCGAATCTGATTGGTTAGTAATTGAAATAGATAGCGTTACGCTATCTATAGTTGAGCTGACAATGTTTGATTGGTTGAAAGTAGATTCGGTCCAAGGCATTAGATTCAAATGATGAATTTCGTCGCAAGAAACGATCTGATTGCGTTTATCGGTAGCGAGAAGCATTGGATGAGACATAGCATATTTCATATCTTCACTTGTATCGCATATGATACGTGATAACGAAATTTTTCTTAACGATTCCAGTTGTCCTATTGTAAAACCCGATTTCATTTTATTCTCGTGCCAAAACCTATCGCCCCGTTTAAGTGCGTTGAATTGATGAGCAATTATACAAGCAAACGTGGGACCAACTAGCCCACTTTCAACGCTGTTCTCAGCTAATCCACCAACGAAAAGATCAACGTCATCAATCGATTCATATAGTGTTTTGAGAACAGATAATTTCTTCTGATGTATTTCTGTCACTAAATCAGCAAAATCTTTTGCTTTTTTTAGACCACACAGAGTCCTGTATCGATTGTATCCAGGAAGACCATGATCTCTACCTCGTTGTATATTCATTGCCATAAGATCGGAACCGAACAAGTGACCCTTAACCTTTAGCAGATGATTTCGAAGTCCTTCGGTCATCGCTGTATCGACCTTCAGTGCATCGTCCATCATGAGACCTCGTAAAATTGTCCCAAACCCACCTACTGTCGAATTATTATTGATCGGGTCAAAGGTGAACAGGTTTTTAGTATTCACTGCTTCCTGATCATTCATGAAATAACTGTTCATTCGACTGAAGGAAGATGTTACTTGACTGTGTCCGTATCTGAAAGCTGCGGTTGCGAACGCATTAATTATGCTTGGGTTATATGTAGGGTCATAGCCATACCAGTAACCACTGGTGATGGGTGAAAGGTCAAATCGTTGCATCCATTTCTTACCAATCAGGTGGGGAAGGAAATCTCTGTATGTTATCATTTGAATGAGAGCACCAACTATTTTTCTCGCTTCTTCAAAAAGTCTTTCGCTCTTCCAGTGTGGGTTGATACTCTGTATTTTTTCAACCAATATATTGTGATAACGGACCCATATTGTATGAAAAGAGAGTAATGCAGGATTTTCGTTTGCTCGTGGTTCGCCACTGACAAAGCAAGAGGAATCTTTTCTACACATCGTTGAATTAGTTAGTGTCGTATTTTTGATTTGCTCGGTGGTAGGTAACAACGCATGATGGTGCAAGGCACTCGAGTTATGAACACTAAGCAATCCTGAACCGAACTTTTTGATATTGGATAAAGCTTCGTCGTTAGATGCATACACTACACTACCATCCAAGAAGGCCGTGGCGCTGTTAAATTGCTCTTTTACCTTATATCTGCAATTCTCTGTAGGAGGCCGCTCACTTGACTTGAAAGTCAAGCAGGTTTTGTGATCTTTAACCCTCTGTATATCATCAAATGGCAAGATTATATTCTTGCATGCAGGATGAGGATTTGTACAGCTGCATTCAACTTTTACAGAATTGATTGTCTTTATAATAGGAGTGTTTGATAAATCATGTGCGACAAACTGTCCCCACATGACGTGCATGTGGGAAATTATAGGGGATTTCCTGTCGTACGGTTCACTGAACAAATTTGAAATTATTCTCGCATTGGGTAAAGGCTTTTTGCTTACAGCCAATCGTATTTCTTCTACGCCGTCCCGGTAAGAAGCTGGAACAAGACGCAATAGATTGATTCCTGCAGAACCGTAATGTGAATACTGCAAGTTGTTGCAAGAGCCGTCGATTGACCTAACCAAATTTGTTTTCACACAATTTGTTACTTTTGGTGAGCAGGTAGGATGAGTGACTGGTCCATTTCCTCCATGTACGTATTGGTGGGATGATCTCAGCAATAGAAACACACACAGCAGAAAAAATGGAAATATGGAAGGTGACATATTCTTACTTTACTCAGCAATACTTATTTATACACAATTTCCTTTCAAAATAAGTCAACATAAAAATGATTATTTTTTCATTCATTTTATTCTTATTATTATATTTATCGCCCAGAGCTTATTCACGGAAAGCTCGGGTATAGGTAGGATCAGGTATGATCATGTTATAACTAATAAAATGCTAGCCTTAAACCGGAACGTTATTTAGATATTTAGATTTACATAAAAATTTGTCGCCACGTCTATCTCACGACACATAATCTATTGAATGAATTGTCGAGTTAATAGATCTACGACATCATTAACATTGATAAAAATACCTTATTGATAACAGCACCATAAATTTTGAATCAATTTCAAAACAACGTTATAGCGTAGCGTAGCGGTACTGAAGATACTGAATCTCGAATAACGTTAAACCAACTTGGCTCTGGATCTTTTCTCAACTCCACCTCAACATTTTCACTAAATGCCAGAATGTCATTTCTTAATTTATAATACTGTTTTGCTCAAAAGGTGAAAATACTGATGAATATTACAGTTGATGTCAGTCACACTTTCCTTGCTGTGCTTGGAAGTACGTCAGTAACCACAGGTTGAATCAACCAAATGCTCCCTGAAATGCTGAAATTCCTAATTCGGTACCGAATCCCCCGTGGTTGATCAACCCTTTGCCTTCGTAAGTTTATTTTTAGCAAAAAAAAGGTCGGAGTTACCGTTTTGTAGCTTCTACACTGTTTAGATACACTGTGCTATATCTCAGTAAATGGATTTGCCAAGATAGATACTCTTATAACACAACGCATATACTATAAAGTACTTCACAATCCTTTTTTACCCTGCCTATTATTATTATTATACATACGTTTCAGTATACTTTTAATTACAGCTTTGATGTAGTGTTCCATTGAAGTCATTCTCGTCTTAATTAGAAAATAGACCACTCACAGAGAATGGTTATTCCCTTATTCACTGTTATTTTCTCCTCAGATTTGAAAGAGCGTATTAAACGCTAACCTAGAATTATACTTTGACGTTCATTATTATCACATCCGCTTAGACAGGATTAAAAATTCCATCCGCCAGAAAACAATTTATCAGTATGAGTTATATCATATGTAGTTAATGTATCAACAATTGACTAGTTTAAATTAAAATTAAAGTTGATAATTAGTATTGTATATGCCGACGTATAAGCAGCAGAGTCTTACAGCATAAAACAATCGCCTACAAACTAGGGATCGACTTATACGCAAAACATGAAGTTGTTGATACATGGCAGAGACGAGAATAGGTCAGTGACCAGCCAGCCGGTCTGCATCCATACAATGATCCATACCTTAATTACAGTGACACGACATCTTGAATTTAGATTTTATTATGGTCGCCAAATAGAAACAACACCGTGAATTAAATACTAGTTAACCGAAACCAGGAGATAATTGAACCTTTATGGTTAAGTGCAGTGAATAACTAAAAATACAACAAGCCATATTATTTCTATAGAGAAATTGATATTATACATACACCCATTGCAACAACTTAGAAGCAGAGCCTATGTAGAATTTGAACGCGAAATTGTATATAAGCTTTGCTTGCGAAACACGAACATTGGAACTGACCAAGTAAGTTCAAGCTCCTTTTCTTCGTCCGTACATTTCAGTAGTTCTCTTATATTCGTTATATATTCATCAAGAGGGTCGAGATGCAAAGGTTTATTTCCCGAAGACATTAGTTTCCGATAATCGCCGAGAGTTGATTTCATTTTCTTGTGACTGGTTAGAGTGCACTTTGAAGTAAAAGATAAATTGTCGATCCAAAGTTTGCTGTTGTTTTTAAGTTCCTTGAACATGTTTTCATACCCACGTGGAGAGAAATAGACAGGGTAAATCTTACAATCTTTCATAAACTTTTCAAGAAATTCGGCATACATTTTATCTCCTGCTGGATCCAACTTTTTGAATGTTTTAGGGTAATAAGTATAAGCAACTACGCATCCATTTGGTTTCAGAACCCTTTCACATTCAGATTCGAACTTTTTCAAGTCCATAAAATGAAGTGCAGTGGCACAGTTCACTAGGTCGACGCTGTTGTTTTCTACAGGAAAAATATTGTCATGAACAAGTTGATAGGTTACGTTGTCATGACGATTTGTATTTCTAGCAATCTCGATCATTCCTTCACTGATATCAATACCCAAAATAGAGTCGAAATACGAAGCAAATAGATTTGTAGATTTGCCTCCACCGCATCCAACATCGAGCATTTTAGGGAATCTCTCATTAGATGAGCTGGGAGGATTCTGCCTTTCAAATAATCGACTATTTTTTCTACAATGAATGTAGGATATGTAGGTCGATATCTGTCATAATCAAGCGCTAGTTCTTTGCCTTCGTAAAAACGGTTTAGGCGATGATGAGACATTACATTAATACAGTGTAAATCTACCTATTCCCGATCAACTTCTTCGATGAATTCAAAAAGTATTCATCCAGTCTTCCCATAAATATAAGAGATGATTACTCTCATCTAAGGCGTGAAAAAATGTTGCCTTCGGGCGTTAATAAATCAGATAATAAAAATGGATATAAAACAAGTGATTATAAGTATTCAACCTTCCCATCTGCGCATATAATAGATGAACACCATGAAGCGGTGATAATTAGCTATAAAGAATCATGTCTATAACTTGAATTCGACTTTTGATGACACTTATAATCCCTTGTAATTATTATTTGAATGTTAAAGACATGTTGTAGGCGTCTTATGTTTTTAGTTTATGGTTTTTGCTGGTAGACGCTACAAATACACTCTCGCAGACAGAGAGGATGCTCCGCAATTTATCCTCGTGCAGTGGGTTACTTATAACAAATGTAATTTCCTGGTTAATATACACTCAATCGTACAGTATATATCAATAACTCTTTGATTTCTCATATACAGTATTTATTACAATATTATTTATGTTATGCAGGTTTCGAATAATACGTGCGCTTATTAATTTTGAAGACGTGTAACTTCGTGTAGTCCTTCAAAATTTGCCTCATTAAATTCGCTAAATAGTACATAGACCTAGAATATTTGTTTGTTTCTTTGCTTTATGGCGGCAATTGCTGAATCCTAGTTAGATCAGTACAAGCAAAATGTTTCACAGTTTTAAATTATACATTGAGATTAGTGTTTTAATCGATTAAACATTTCGGGATAATCGAAAGTCGTACCCGCCCCCCCCCCCATTCCTTCCCCAAAAACAAAGACTCTAGTTTTACGACACTTAATAAATATATAATATGTATCTACCCTTGTAATTATTATGTGGATTGTAGATAGGAATTGCATTCTATAATACCCAATAAAAAGGCATCGATAAACGACGATTACATAGTCTTTATTCCTTGTGAAATGCAAACATTGGGAATATGAACGTAATGTTGAACTGGACTTCTTCATCATTCATATTTTCTGATTGTAATAGACTTTTGATATCGTTGATATGCTCAATCATGGGATCTTTCTGAGTTGCAGGATTCTCCATGAGTTGCCGGTAATGTCCGAGGGTCGTTAGAAACTTTTTATAATCAGTGAGCTTGTAGTGTATATCGTAAAACATGTCACCCTTAATCCACATTTTTGTTTTATTCTTTATTAGCTCATAAACATCTTTGTGAAGTGTCACAAGGGGTTTCGAACCAGATGCGATGCTAAAGCGCTTTGAACTCTCAATCAGTGTTGCTTCATTGTCAAACTCGGGACCCAAGGACCATTGATAGTAATGGTAGGCAACGACACACCCATTTGGTTTTAATACTCTCATGCATTCAGATTCAAATACTTTTAGATCCACGTAATGAATTGCGGTAGCACAGTTCACCAAGTCAATGCTGTTGTCTTCTACCGGAAAGTAATTGTCATGAACAAGTTGAAAGGTCACGTTGTCATGCCTACTTTTTTCTTTAGCGACAGCTATCTGACTTTCACTGATGTCTATTCCCAAAATAGAATCGAAGTATGGGGCAAATAGTTTGGTGGATTTTCCTCCACCACATCCAACATCAAGCATTCTAGAAAATCCCTTCTGTGATAACTTATCTGGATCTTGACTCCTCACATATTCTATAACTTTATCCACAATGAATGTAGGATATGTAGGTCGATAATTGTCATAATCAAGCGCTAGTTCTTTGCCTTCGTAAAAACGTTGGAAATCGGGAGAACTCATGCTGTGTTCTTGCTAGACAAAGTCTGAACAAAAATTATGCAGTTGTATTCAATGATCGTACTTTCAGTTACACATAAAGTAAATGCTATCGTTCATCTCTAACAGACGTTTGGATTTTTCTTTTAAGTATTAATCAATACTTCCCATGACAGGATTTCCCGTTTACACAGTTACGTCAGAAAGATGAACTATCACGTTGCGAGTACGTGGAATAAGAAGAGCTGTGATTAGTAATCCCTCACTATTTGATGTTTGACGGAAACTATATCCTTACATCGTAGCGTTGAATTCTAGATCATGCGAATGTATGAAAGTACATACCCTCGTATATCATGTCATTCCTATACACATGTTATAATGGATATAATATATCGTATAACGCAGTTTACATTCCTCATTACACTGACTGCGTAGCGATAAGCACTGGTTATCTTATTGTAAAAACTGTTTAACTTCAGTTGGGTTTAGGCCATTATTATCTCTTCATAATAAACTACCAAATTCAGATTGAAGTTTAATCATTTACACAGATGTGGAAATCTCGCTGCACATGCGCATAAAGAGGCAAGAAGATAACGTTATGTAGGTCGATATCTGCCATATTCAAGCGCTAGTTCTTTGCTTTCGTAAGAGCGTTTGAAGTCCGAAGAACTCATGCTGTTTGCTCACAAACCCAAGTATGAACTGAAATTCTTCTGTAATTTTGCAAAAATAGTGGATGATCGGCATTCGACGATATAAAATAAAATATCTGCACGCTTAACCGCACATGGATAGTAAGTTAGGAAATCGCGTTTATTTAAGCCATTTCTTTATTTACTGTTCAAGTACGACTGCTCGACTGCACATGTCCAATAAGAGAGAAAATTTCACAAGCATAATACTGATACATCTGATAACAGATGAAGGTAATTTTTTACATAAGACACTGGCAACTTGTCCATATTAACAGCAATTTAATACATTCACTCCAATTAGACACGAAGGTCCAGATGCAGCAATTTCCGTGTACAGTATACGTAAAATAGAAAATACGTGCTGTACTCTACAAACTTCGATAATTGTTATGACGTCACTCCTATCAATGATTTTTCTCATTTTGTTATATTATAACTAACCCCAATTAAAAACGAACAAGTTTACTGGGGTGTCAACTCACCATACTGCAATGTACGTTGGGGTTACTGGATTCAGGTACGTAAGGCACTAATTTATGTCCATTGTAGTTCGTATGTATAAACAAAGGAAGAATATTGATCCACTTGATAACAGAAGAAGTTAATTTTCGGGTTTCCAGAATCGACACTGTTGTCTTCCACTGGGTAGAGATCCCGGAGACCATTTCATGACTGTTGCTTATAAAACACAAACATCGGAACTTTCCAAGTAATTCCAAGTTGAATTTCCTCCTTCTTCATACCTTCGCCTTTCAATAACTTCTTAAGACGGTCGATATATATGTCCAGGGGATCTGGATTGACGTTTCCTTTTTCGATATATCTCCGGTAATCAGCAAGCGTCGATATCAATTCTTTTAATTCATGAAGATTGTGCGTTTGTTTGAAATGAATTCCGTCGATCCAAAGCTTTCTTTTTGTTTTAATTTTGTCGTAAATATGTTTATAACTGATCGCACTCATGCTGTTGGGAGAACCATTGCAATCTCTTAAAAATTCTGCCGTGTGTTCAAGATTTTTTTTGCTTTCAGTGTGAGTAAAGTTTTCGCTCAATGACTCTGGGAAATAGGAATAAGCTGCAACGCAACCATTAGGTTTCAAAACCCTTTCACATTCAGATTCAAAAATACTCAAATTCATAAAATGAATTGCCGTAGCGCAGTTGACCAAATCTATGCTGTTGTCCTCGACTGGGAAAATATTGTCATGGACAAGTTGAAAGGTCACGTTGTCATGACAATTTTTTTCTCTAGCAACCTCTATCATTCCTTCACTGATGTCTATCCCGAGAATGGAAGTAAAGTGCGATGAAAACAGCTGGGTCATTTGACCGCCATCACACCCAACATCAAGCATTCTAGAAAACCTTTCCTGTGAAAAAATACTCGACTCATCTTTTTTCATACGTTTAATAATTCTATCTGCAATCAATTGTGGATACGAAGGACTATATTTAACATAATGCAATGCTGCTTTCTTGCTTTGATATAGACGGGATAACCGAGTAGAATTCATCTAGCAGCACTAAAGGCTATAACACAAATGTCTTTCGAAATCCGTCACGGAGAAATAGAAAGAAGGATACAATAAAACTGGTCAACTGAAAAAGAGAGAGAACTATTTACACAAGCCGACAGTCGACAGCGCGCACATTCATGTTGCACAACCAATTTATTTATTTGACTCGCGCACGATGGGCGTTTTGTCGATACATAACACAGTATTTTCTGTTCATGCAATCACATGCTTTGTATTCAAGTAGTATGTGATATCTCTCTACATTAACTGATATAATTATACTATGTAATAATATTCATGATTCTTGTTATAATGTAATGCGTAGTCATTTCCATCCAACATCGAGATTTTTAGAGAATCTCTCATTAGATGAACTGGGAGGATTCTGACGTCTCGAATAATCGACTATTTTTTCTACAATGAATGTAGGATATGTAGGTCAATATCTGTCATAATCAAGCGCTAGTTCTTTTCCTTCGTAAAAACGTTTGAAATCGATAGAAATCATGCTGTGTTCTTACTATCTCTTGAAAATTTGAAGTAATGTCAAAATAAGAAAGCAAGGTACTTTATAGTAAGCGCGGAAAGCTATCGTTGTTCAGGCACTAATCGGGACTTCTCGTCTAGACAGTTACGTTAGAAAGATGAAGAATCACGTAATGAGTACGGGGAATGAAAACACCTGCGATTCGTAGCGACTTCTGATCTAGGTTTTGCATTCTGTTTGCGAGTCGGCAGTGGGCGGGAAACTTTTCATCGCAAAGAATTAAATATTAAATCTCGATCCAGTTTACAAAATTGAGGAGCCATATGAAAAAAATATCATGGTATACTTCATTGAATATGCATCCAGTGTAACTGAAATAATATAACTTTAGTTTTGAAAATCTCTAAAGATGCTCAGATATGTTGATGCTCAGGTTGCCGACCCCTGCGGTAACGTCTACACAGAAATTACCCCAGATGCATCCCATAGTAATGGGATGAACACAGAAAATCTGGGTCCTAACGAGATTAAGTTTTACTTGGGACTATTCTGATACATGAATCTGTATATATATATACAGAACATAACTACCCGGATAATTACTGTCACTGCTAGTATACACTACATCAGGAGTCTGTGCTCAAAATGTTTATTTCATTGCTTCAGTCAGAAATATAAATCTTGGATTTTTCGATATTCCCTTGTCCTGATTCTAATAAAAATATATAGGAAACGTTACAGAACTGAAGCTTCCAAAGTTAAGCTCGAAGAGCAACTACCTACCTTCAGTACTCGAAATACTTGTTCCGCTGTACATTTACAACTGAGAAACTTTCTGTGTAACTTGGAATTTATCACAATCTTCTCAAGAACCAAAAGCAAAGAATCCGACACAGATACACTGCTGAAATCTGAATAAAAGGAAACGATTATTGAATTGGTAAATTAATGTGTTATAGTCTAAGTCAGGTGTCGGTATATTTTTTTGGTGAAGGGCTAGATAGCAAATATTTTCAGGCTATGTGTGCTAGGAGGCTAATTCTAGGATATCTATGCAAGTAGGCGTATTCAAATGACAAGAAAAAAAAACAAATGCTTTGTCATATAATTCGGTAACAAAAATAATTTACACTCCACTATATCTTAAAAGCACAACATTCGGAGTCCACATCGGCCTCTCAAGTAGTCCAACCACTTGGGGAACCCAGATTTAGGGATTTCATGAAAGCACTTATTTTGAAACTGATAAAACTAGCATTCTCCTTCCGAGACTTGTGTACCCACGGAATATAGCGAGCACTGAAATTGCATGCCATTCAAAACATTTTACATCCATCTCTGAGATAACTTTACCATAAAGTTAAGCTCGTTAATCTGAAAATGACGAATCATGCAACTACATGAAAATTACAACTGCACTGAGACTTGTTAAGACTTTTAACAGAAAGTTGGTGTCAGTAGTGACCCAAGGGCATTCACCATACCCTTAGGTACAACCATCGATCAGAAAGGAGCAATCATAAGTCAGGTATTTACCTGTTGTCCTGTAGTATTGAAGAAATTCATCCATCATATTATCTCTTTCCAGTAAATTAAAAGCATTTTGTTCCAACATTCTCACTATATATTCATCATTTGAATATGCTTCAGTCTCATTACAAGCCAAAAGACATTGGGCACATAGCCGGCTCAAACCAACAGTTAATTCTGAAACAATAGCAGCGCGTGGTGTAAAAAATATCAGTGGGAGTTGTATTTCTAAGAGTACATCGAAGCAGACCCATTAAGGACATTGGGCTGGATTTTGGTTAAACCGAACTGAATCTAAGTTAAGACTGTGCAATTTATGTATATAGGGAATAGAATTGTATGAATAACAAACCAAAGTTGTTGTTTTCAACTACTATCGTTGTCATTTTTCACTTGAACGTTCAGCTGTTATTCATACAAACCTACAGTACCTCATTTTACATACTGTAATGGTAAATGATTTATAAAACATACATTCATATGTATTATATGGTTACAGTATATTTTGTCATTTTGTGACTGTGTATCATGTCATGTTTCATGTTCAGTGTATATATATTTCCAATATCGTACGCACATACACCATTATTAACTCGGACAATCAGCTTAAACGGACACCCCACCTTTCGAGTCCGTTTTAAGAGGGTTAACTGTATTATTATCAAATATCAATAAACGTTGCCTCGCCCCCTCATACATGGTGAAATAGAGTAACAATATACGATACCATTATTCTGTTTGGGTGAAAGGTGGCCAAGTTTGAGTATTTCATTACAGCTCATGGTAATTCCAAGAACACATTTTGCTGGCAATTTGCACAATCCCTTAGAAAAAAAATATTACATGTTAGATGAAACAGGAGTGGAAATAGGGGAATATGCAGGTTTATGTCTAATTTCTATACTAGAGGGAGTCAAGAGAGGTTCATTAGCTTCTGTGTGAAGTTTCTAGCAATTAAAATTAATATGTCATTATCACACTTGCATATTTTACTTTTCTAAACACATAAATCACAGTGACCAAGTAACTGAGAAAAATTACTGTAATTCTGTTTGCCAGACTTCAGCGAAAAAGTAGAGTGTGGTAAAGAGTAAGTAAACATATCCAGTGCATATAGGCTTGGAATAGCTTCTACGTCTACCCTTCCTTCCTTTCCAACCTCACAGACCCAAAATTCCTAAAACCCATTTCCACCACTGCCTTAAAGATACTAAGTTGAAATGGAAACAGTTCTCACCAATAATTTACAGCAGAAGAGTTCTTGAAACATTTGCGAAAGATGGTCAACAGTAGAGAAATATTTACACATCACTGTGAGAAGCTGGTGGTGTCGCTTGAATCCTAATAATGACTCGGGAATTATGTCAAGAATCTGATATGACACAGCACTTCTGCTGGTATCTTTCAATGCACTTGATTCATCTCTGGTAAGCCCTTGTTAACACAGAAATAAATTTACAAATATGAGTATCAATACTAGGGTGAGCATGCCGATATTCTGCTATAAACTAGAAAGATGTCGATATGTACCTTTCAAGGTCCTTGGGACTGTAATCTCAGCTTATGAGGGGTCACAGACCCTATTTAAAGGAAATTAGTCAACTTAGTCGAAATGGCATTATGCTATGAAACTACTGAAGCAATTACACTGCTGAGCATCAAGCAAGAAAATTACTATCACTAAAAGAGGTTCGAAAACTATTGAATAAAATTTGCTATCGTCTTTAATAGGAGTTTCATATGCTTGTTAGATAATAACAGTCCAGAGATAGTAATGGCTTCAGGCCAGGAGGGAATAGGTTCCATTTCAAACTGATTATTAAGTATGTTTGTAATCAATGTTGAATGAATAGGATTTATACATAGGAAATGCTTTACAGTATCTTTTCACCGATACACTGTTTCCAATATTATTCGACAAAGATTCTCACCGCCTCTGCAAGTGAATCCCTCCTCCCTTGAAATTATAAACCCACGCCACCCCCTAGCCTCATTATCCTGATCAGGTTTAGATAATACATACCTATGATTGCAGTGCAGATATATTTGTACACAGACAACATATACATGGGGTATTCATCTCTGGAAATTAAAGATCTCGCTCGCTCTACAAGCATTTCCGTTAGGTAATACACGTTCTTAGGAGATACAGTCACTAGATGGCAGAAATGAGACAATTGTTTCATATGTTTGTCTGTCAGGCCAACAGAAAAACAAACGACAATTTCGAATATACGTGCCTGTAGAAAAACAAAAGAACTTGGTATTAGAATACATGAAGTAGAATGATTTCTATTGTTTTGAGATGATGATGACACTTTGGTAAATCTGGTAGTCTTAACAGGCATGAGCTCAAACAAGCACTTCTGATAGTAACTGTTCTGGTTTAAAAAAAATTCAAACCTTGCACGATGGTTTGTACAGCCCAGAAGTAGATTAGAATTATTTTCATTAGACTTCAAGACACAGAAATAATATTTTTCTTGCCATCTATATAATAAGTTCTAGAATAATGCACAAACAAAGAAAACTTCTGGATCTGAGGGGCATGGATTTAGAATTGCCCCTAGCAGTCAAAATGAGAATCTAGATATGTATACCTATAAGAGCTTTTCTGTTGAAAAAAAAACCTTATTCGACCACTCTGCTATTTAAGGGATATTTTAAAGTTTTACTCATTCATTGCATTCGGATGGATTATAATTTTGCCAACATTCACCACGTCAGGTTTAGTTTTTTTACCTGCAAATTGGAGCAGTGTTTGCAATACACCAATTCCTCATCAACATTCATATGTGGATCACAGAACAATGGAGTTGATGTGAATACAAAAAGGATAATTTCCAATTTCATTTCCAGACTTTTCAAATATTCCTTGTTATTCTGCAAACTTGCAAGTCTCATGCAAGATAGAACAAGATTTGTGGCATCCGATGGTCCTACAAGTAACAGATAAAGAATTCAGTAAGAAAATTCTTTGAAGGACTTCAAAATTATACTGTACAAGTGTTGAAAGATGTTTTAACTCTATCTGATTGTAGTCTCACTATAGTCTGTTACTAGTCCCACTATTCTCTTGAAATATAAATGCGAAAGAATGTCTGCAGGGTCGGTACAAATAGAACCCGTGTGGCACATGTGGGCATGGCTTGACAGGCGATCAATATTCATTGCCTTATTTTCCCCAGCAGTCATTTTCTGATGTTTTCATTTTCATATTTATTTCCCCTATTCTTTGCTGAGTTAGATTTTGCCAATTTTTAAATATTAGTTTCAATATTTGACAAACATAGCCTCGAGTCTCCCTTATTATATATTGTCAATTTACTTCATGGATTAGCTAGCAGTTTTTTCACCATGTGAATCGTTTCTCGACCAAGTATGAGGATTAACAAGCCAAAAGCTTAAGCAACGTCTCCACTAACCATAATAAAAACATCTCATGCAGATGAATACCATTTTAATAACTCACCTTGATCTGCAAGATTTCTACATTTTCCCTCTGTTTCCAATTTCGATTTGGAATGGAGCAAAAACACAAGGTATCCAGGAAGCGAGCACAACCATTCAACCATGACATGGTTGCTATGAAAAATATAGAATACAATCAAACAGTTAAGATAATTGTAGAGATCCAAAATAAGTTCTTTTACCAATGAAGTCCATATTTTAGCTCTTTTTGGGATGAATGAAGATCGAGGAAGAATTCAAGGATCTGAGTTTTGAGTGGATGATTACCTGATAATTTTTGTGAGAACAACAGCAACGGTCGAAGCAGATTTCCTGCTGTTCCTGAAAAGATATTAAAATATTGACAAGATTTATATTAAGTATAGGAGCATGAGTAGGTGGATTAATGAGAATATCTGAAATTTACACAATGGAATAGACAAAAGCAGAGTGGCTAAATTCTTGCTTTGCATGAATGGAACGCTTTCCTAAAGAAGTTCCTTGACTGTTTCATATGTCACTCACACATACAATCAACCATTAATTATTTATTTCACCTCATACTCGACATATGCAATTAGGAGGGAGTGTGACATCATAATTTTAATGTTTATATGAATTTAGTATGATGTATGCCTCATATCCCCAAACACTGGACTTATTATTTGGAAATAGGAATGAGCCTGTGTCTCCTCATAAGCCAAAAATCGCAGTAAAAAAAACACAAGCACCAGTATACAGAGCATAGATACCTTGATCGGCAGAAATATCAAGAAGTTTCTTCGTTGATCTTATCATTTGGTCCATGCTTTCAGAGCTTATTTGTATCTTCCGTCTTGAACCATCAGGAATCAACAGAGAAGAGATGTATACAGCAACAAATGAAAGAAACTCAGAATCTGATTGCAATTCTCTCTCCAATGCGAGCAAAGTAACCAACTCACAGATCAAAAGATTACAGTTCTGAATTTCCCCCAACAATGTCTGAATGTCATAATATAATAAAAGGTTATTAAAGCAGAAATCTTCTATGAATAGTGCTATGAAACTCCTTTTCTTATTTAACAGGAGTTTCACTTCATTAAAAAACTACTTTCAAGACTAGTGTTAGTATGGATAAAGGAATGAAATTTAAATAACCGATTCTCAGTTCAATCCCACCACTGCAGGGTCTAGATCAGTGTACTTATACTCTGTGGTGCCCAACCTGTTTCTCATCACATACCACTTGAAGATATAGTATATGTATATTGCCTAAAAACTTCTCTCGAAGGTCACAATAATTAAATCTTTTAATTATCAAACTATATAACTTTTGTAAAGAGGTTACAGGAAAATCACAACAAGTAGCCTAAGTTTTAACTTTAACAAATATATAAATGCTCTTTGCTTGTCAACATAACGAAAGTTCAAAGGTATCCGCGTACCACTTGGGATGGCTCTCGCATACTGCTGGTGGTAGCGAACCACAGGTTGGGAACTACTGGACTAGGTCTACTGAGACAGATATGTGATATTTAATTTCAAAGTATAATCAACATCACCTGTATGTCATCACATTGTTTTTTTCCTCGTTTCTTTTTAAGTTGATGATTGTCCGATCCATGATGGTGAAATGGAAATGAGGCAACAAAATGAACTTCGAAATCTTTCATGTATTCCTTCCGAATTTTCGTAATCTGAAAGGAGGAAGTGATAACAGTGCATCAACTAGATGGAAAACATATTGGAAATATTGCTAAGAAAATTGAGGTAACATCTTACAGCATCCATAGCATTGTCCGATGAAGAGATAAATTCCTTGGAAAGTAGCACAATGATGTTCAATGCGATGCTCATAGTTTGTACTGTTTCCACATCCAATGATTTCTTATCTATAAAAGATAGAACATATCTCAGATAAAAGGAAAAGTAAGCTGCTTATTCTGGTTTGGGATTACTAGTTTAATATGAATGCAATTTGAACCACTGTTTTATTCCGTTAAAAATTATTGGGAGGATTAATATCCGCGGTTTTATTTTGCAGTTGAGATTTGAGTTGAGGAAGTAGTTTTAATTTGGGGCTCGGTGATTAAAATAAACTGGCGTTCAAAAGGAAGACTCAACCGAATATGCATCCATCGGCTATTTTCCGAAAGCACTTATTGAAACGAAATTTCTGGTATAACCTTACCTACTGAAACTTCAAGCCAGGCATCAAACAGAAGCGGAAAGAGAGTTGTCATCAGTTGCCATGGAGTTAGCTGAGAATTATTATTAACAGAATTCAGAGATTCCATCACATTCAAAGAATTGCATCTAAATAAAAAAATATGCGATCAAAATATCAGTAAAATAGTTGCGCATCATAGACTAGAAATAATGTTAATATGTCTTGCAATCATAAATAATTTGTACTACTACGAGTTCATTCTTACCTTAAAGAAATGTGATTTTGCCATAGAAAATCGCTATTGTAAGATGCTAGTAAATCTCCCACATTAGTGGAGTTTGAAGGCAGAACGATTCCATTGCTTGAATCCATTTCGAAATTCACATTTTCAAATTTCAGTGAGGAAACTTGAGGCAAGACCCTGCTGCGTGTTTTCGGACCGGTGTCGTATGAAGCTTTAAGCAAAGCATACAGACGGCTCAACACTTTAATTCTCCAACTTACTGACGATTCTTTTTTAGAAAGACGCATTGAGAGAACTCTGTTGCTTCCTGCGAAATGTATAAAATATTAATAAAATACAAGGGGTTATTACTGACATCTCAAATAGAAAGCTTCTTTTCTTAAGATTCCTTGATGTTATTCAGGAGCTTGTGAAATGGTATTACTTATGGTGCTGGCGGGATGATGATAGACCCAAGACATTACTACTTTAACCTTTTCTGAGGTCACCACCAATGACCCTGTCGTTGCCTGTACCTTATTTATTCAACTGGGTTGACTGTAAGCTGAATGTGTCTTGCTCAAGGACAGAGGTTTAATGCTTTTTAGTTTGAAGAATTTACTCTGGTTGTTTAGTTTATACTCCCTAGTGGTCAAAATAGGATCCTTGATACCCATGAGTGATTTCCTGCCAAAGGGTAATAACATTTCAGGGTTGCTAGTCAACTATATTTCCTAGGATAAGAATAATTCCAACCAGTTAGTAGATGAATGTGAAGGATTTATACTATGTCTTTGTAGAACTAGCATCAATACTTTTTTACATGAGATATTGACACGTACCTGTATATTCATGGTTATTACTTTTAGTAACTGTGCTGGATTTCTTTGTTGAAATTAGTTCAATGAAATGCTGCAACAGTTGATTCTGGTTGTTCTTGGAGAGCAAATCAGGAAAATATTCGATGCTGAGATCCATGATCTAGAGTGAACAGGAAATAATACTTTTAGAACCTGATGATCGAATAAAAGATGGACTTTATCGTTTAAACCAGAGATGTGCAACCTGTGAACCGAATTGCAGACCGTGTAGCCCGCGGGAAGCTACGGTTATTGAATAGAGTACGCCATAACAGGAATTCGGTGCCACTGTTTTTGATGTTATATGAATAGCGTAGCATCCCAAAGTTGATTTATTTGATTTGCAAGGAAACCAAATCGATTTTTTATGCCAGTCACTCCCCCCCCCCCCCCCCCAAATGCAAGTGCGGCCCGCCGTCTAATCCGGTTAAGTGTATTTGGCCCGGGTGTGCTACAAAGTTGCTTACCTCTGGTTTAAATCATTAAAAAATCAAGAGGATTTGAGGACACAATGTTCTTTTAGCTATTCCCAATTACTGATAACTAATCAGCACTTACCTGCAATGAATCCCTTTGAATATCTTCATATATATGTGTCATTGCACAATGAAGATGAGAAACAATTGCATCAAAGAATGGTGAGATCTGTTTAGACGTGAGCGACGCGAAAAGTATTTTAAAAACAGCTGCGCAAGATTTCCTGACTTGAGCATCAGAATCAATGATCAACTTGGAAATTTTTTCAATTATTTTCGGGAGATGGATTGCGATCAAGTGTCTGTTATTTGCGAGATGAACTTTCAGCCCTGAAAGAGCATCAGTTCGAAAGTTCGGATTGTAATGACCGACTTGAACCAGCAAGTCATCGATGTTAGTTTTTTGTTCAGCATGACTCTCCTTTCAAAAAGAAACAAAAAAATGTTAAACAATTAAAAGAATTGATCACCAGAATACTCCTCTAATAGACTAGTTAAAAAATGGGTGCAAAACAAAATCTGGTCTATGGAATCTACTTGAGACTGCTGTTACATGAAAATAGAATTATCTATCTATATGAATAAAAGTGAATGTGTGTGGTACATGGGTATCCCAGGTTGTGGAGGCGTTTTTTCAGTATGAGCAACATTGGCGACGTAACATCAATATAAGCATTACTATGTGATATATATTTCACAAGACTCGGAATTAAATTTACCCAAACATTGTATAGTAACTTACATCACTCGTTTTTTTCACACTGACATTCTTCAACTGTTCGGGAATGTAGATTGATTGAGATTTGAAAGCTGTTTCAGTAGCATTGCTCGCTCTCGGTTTTTTCTTTCCCACTTTCAATTTTACTTTTTGAAAATCGCTTTTCTTGGCTTTCGCTTTTCTGCTCTTTTTTGCCATATCCAGAAATATTATGTCTTAGCGAGTATCAGACAATAATCAACAAAACAAATCTGTAATTATAGAAAGATTGCATTAAATCTGCAAAGTAACATTGTAAGATACTTCAAACTACATTTTTCACGATTTTTTAATTTCTCGCAGGCACATGCTTAAGGTGAGAGGTCAAATCCTCATTGATTTTTGATTACGGAATAAAGTATTTTAGAGTTAAATTGGAATAAGTTAGTGCTCAGATCTTTACTATAGTAAAAGCTACCTGGGATCCGTCTAAAATTTAACATCACCATAGAAAAGGAATAAATTACGGCCAATACGACTCATGATCTACCTTACAAGTTGCACTCAATATTTCACGGATACTGATTTTTCGAAAAACCATCAATAGTTTTGATACCATTTTAAACTAACTATTTTCAAAGGCACTCTTTTTAATTCCGTCGAAATCCATGCAATTTTTATCGAATAAATTTCTTGCCAAAACTAACTTGGTCCAGTCTTTCACGCTCTAGTAGTCATCAGCATGACAAATCCACCGTTGTACTGGTGCTCATTTCAACAGGCAGATTATCAAGGGTCTCATTATAACCATATACACCATTCATTTTTATCCAGTATCACGCAATCTTAGCATATATCAATACAGTAGTCTTATGCTTCCAATTTGTGGACAAAATAGCGCCCTGCGCTAATGTAATTGTACTTCAATTTCACTACTTTTTGAACAACAAGCTTTATAAACGTCTAGTATAGTTTACAAACAAAATTTCGAACAAATACTTGTGATGTAGAACTTTTCTCACCTCGTACGTATACGATTTTATACAGTTCTCGTCAAGACAGTTGTGTGCATGTGCCTTAGATCTTGGCCTTTCTTGCGAATAATATGCAACCTACCCCTTAACGACCATTCGATGATTGTGGATAATCTTATATCGCGTCTTTATATTAGATTAATATATATACTAAGTATAACATCTGTTATAAAGGTTCAGTAAATATGCAAGTGTAACTCGGCATAAATTACTAACAAATAACATGAACAGTAACCTAAAAATCAACAACGCATATGCTACATTGATATTACTCACCCTCCACTGCCCACATGTATAAAACAGCCTTATATTATTATATAGTCTTAGATTATTTCATACACAAACGTATTAGTAAATACGTTGATTGTAACATCTAGATCAATATATAAACAAACTTGTAAACAAATACACGAGTGAAACGTAGCAAGGTTTCAAAATTGAATAATAATATATACAAACGTATCCGTAAATACTTTGTGTACTTTATGCAACATCAGGAAGTTTTTAAATTCGACGAATTTATTACAAACGCATACATTATCAAACAAATAGCATGAACATTAAACTACGTATATATACCCATTCACATCATATCATATTAAGATATACAAAAACAGCAATGCAAATGCCGAATTGATATCACCCACCCTCCACTGCCCACACGTATAATATAAGGGTTTTAATTTACATTAATATATATACAAACGTATCAGGAAATACGTTTAGTGTAAATCATTCCAAGTTTTGAAATCAAATTAAACAAACTTCTAGTAAATATATGGGTAACACAAGTCTTCAAATTAATTAATATATAAACGTATCAGGAAATACGCGAGTGTAAAATCAGTTAAAATTTTTAAATTAGATTAATATATATGCAAAAGTAAATGCACGTGTGTGTAACATCAATTCGGCATAAATTAACTAGCAAATAACTAACTACAACATTAAAACAATAAAGATATCACTTTAAAAAAAAACATTAAAAAGCAATTGTAGAGAATTTCACATGGATATAAAACGTAGGCGGAATCTTTAATAGGTGAGACTACACTATGTTAAGGGATTCAAACGTATTATGAATTAGTTTAATAGTATATTGGATGATAGAATGTGTAAGCTGTATAGAATATATAAATGTATTATGAATTGTGTAGAGTATTGGATGATAGAATGTGTTAGCTGAATAGAATATATAAATGTATTGTTGTATCACATCACCAGCCAGTAGTTGGAAACTGGAAGATCGACACAATATTGTCCGACAGGTCATAGATTTCCTCGCATCAAAGACTTCAGCCAAACGGCCACAACAAAAATTGTCCACAATACATAGTACAAAACCAAAGACTTCAGCCAAACAGCCACAACAAAAATTGTCCACAATGTAGAGTACAAAACCAGAAACATAATAATCATAATAACAAACCTGGAATAAAACCAGTTTAGACATGCCATAACCGACAATCACGAAGATACTTGACAGACAACAACAACGAAAACAAATGACAATTCACATTCCCATACTCGAAATCTGCAAAAGAAGCAACAAGAGACACTAAACTGGAATGAACAGATGAATTAAGTGCAATAGACAAAACCAACAACCAACAACCAACCATTCCAATAAAAATTGGATAAATTACAANCTCAAGTAACCAGATGAGACAAGTAAAATTTACACAAAACCAGCAACCATTCCAATAAAAATTGGATAAATTACAATGATGAGATGATCCCAGGATGTAGTTGGAGGTATTAAAGAACAATAGACAAAATCAGCAACCAACAATTCCAATGAAAATTGGATACATTAACACCAAAGTAACTAAATGAACCAACTAAACAAACTTTAGATAAAACCAGCAAACATTCCAATAAAAATTGGATACATTATGATGCCTAGACGATCCTGGAATGTAGTATTGAAGGAGGATATGTAGTGTTGTTCAGAAGAGAAGATAAGAGAAGAGAAGTGTATGTATAACGTGTATGAAAGTGTTGTAAATCAGGGTTAGTTAATTTTAACTTTTAGTAACCCAAAAAGTTGTAAAAATAATTTAAAGTATTATAACTTTTAGTCACCCCAAAATAGAAAACGTCCACGCCGTGGAATATCCATGTGAAATACTACAATACATGAAATAAATGAATATCAAAGAAAAATATATACTAGTATTAATATAATAATAAATATTAAAGTTAAATAGTGGCTGAAAAGCTTTCAGGTTATACAGACAAGTCTGCAGATCAGTAGTTTTTCCAATTTTGCCAACCGAACCCTATCAGACAAATGGTTATTGCCCTCATTGCTTGTAATAGTCACAAGTCCAACATATTAGTTCACCTCACTTCCATTTCTTATAAAATTTCCAGTTTGCAATAGGCAATCTTTTTTTCATGGAGAACAGAGCAATGGTTAGCATCCAAAGTTCTTTATAATCAACAATCCTCAATCAACATGGCAAGTGGAGGTTGTTGATTTCATGATGATGGAGATGAAATTTAATATCTGTTTATAATTTGTAAGAATTTAGACCTTTTGATTAGCCAGGCATTACTCCTATATTGAATGGGTCTACCTTCAGACAAACAAATATTATTAATACATAAAATTCAAGATAAATTTCTACCTTTGCGATTGTTTTCTTCTGGTCTTTGTTCAGCCAAGAACAGTGTCGGTTGTGTCCAAAGTGGTTTATGATACGTCTTTCATGTGGTGAGCGGACGTTGTAGTGCTGGATATTTCTTACTTTACTGGACTCAACGGCGACGGACATAACCGGTTGTGGGAGCCTGCAAATAATTTGGATTTAGGATTTAGAATGCTCCCTAATGTTAGGATCAAGGAATAAATGTTAGGTGGGTGCTATTTCGGAGTGACTGTCCTGTGCAGTAACAAAATACTGTACATAAAGTATCTTCAGTATGGAATACAATACAATCCAGTATGTAAAATGGAGGATAAAAAGTTTCACCTTCACAAAAATTGCTTTCTAGTCCCTCGTTTCGATGTCGATGTTGTACTCGATGTAGTCACGTGGCGTCCTAGGTATTTTATATTTATGTCAATATGAGTCAAGTGAATATCGTCCTTCCAGTGTGGGATATTTCACTTTAGGATTCTACCGGTAGATCTGGTAGTGGATACCTATTAATGATAACAAAAGAATTCAGATCTCGACTTCTGTATTCACCTTATGCAGGATCAAGGTGATAGCCAGATAGCTGCCTTTCAAGTTTCGATTTCGAAGAAATATCATGGGCAAAAATCTTATACTGTATATATGAAATGAAGAGAAATTTCTACCTTATCAATTGTTCAAGGTCTTTTGCCTTTGTTCATCCAAGGAGCTGCTAGCAGAACGATGGGAAGGTGTTGCCAGTCGCAAATTCTGAAATTAAAAGTATAGTTTACACATTTATAATTTAGTTTTAATAAGACTGTTTGGAATTCTGGGAAACAACAATTCTATGTTGAAATGTGAAATGATTTTTTCAGCTAGTAAATATTAAACTGAAATTTACCTTCACTGAATTGGATGACTGTTTTATCGCCAGAACTGGATGAATTTTGCAGCTGAGAATGGTGTACTGAGAAAGGCAAGAAATTTCGCATAGATGTGGATTAAACCCAATGATTGTATGTAGATGGTCTGTAAATATATAAGTAGGAAAATGTAAGTTCAGCTTATCAGCATAATTATGTAAAAATAAACACGTTGATTGCAGATTGGCCGGACGAAATCCAGCCCTTATTGTGTTATGGACTGAATCTGGAAGAGAGTGTAGTCAAGTTATTTAAAATCGCAAATGCGCTTTGCAGGAAAGCAAACATGCAGTAAGAGGTGCGAAAAAACACAACATTGAATGAGGCAATATAAAAAAATTCATGCACAATGAAATTCATAATTATAATTTAAGCACACACACACTGACAATCAGCATACATATGGGATTTCATACAGGGGTCACAAACTACCACATACTCATTCAATAACTCATACTTCACCAAATACAACAGATCACGTTCACAAACAGCAAGCTGTAATCCCTCCCATCTGCTCTAACCCACAACTAGAAGCCAGAAACCAGTGCGAAGATCCTTTTCATCATGATCTACTGTAAGAAAGTTTAACAAAAACAAAACAGGATAAAAGTTTAGACGATAATTTACAACATTCATTAAATACTTACAGAATATCAGAGTCTTTAAATTACATTAATATATATAATACAGACGTATCAGTAAATACGTCTCAGAAAGTCTTTAAATTACATTGTATATATAATACAAACGCATCAGTAAATACGTCTCAGAAAGTCTTTAAATTACATTAATATATATAATACAGACCTATCAGTAAATACGTCTCAGAAAGTCTTTAAATTACATTAATATATAATACAAACGTATCAGTAAATACGCCCCCCAAAGTCTTCAAATTACATTAATATATATAATACAAACGTATCAGTAAATACGTCTCAGAAAGTCTGTAAATTACATTAATATATATAATACAAACGTATCAGT
>QRAM01000572.1:22228-49318 GCA_013436055.1 Halocynthia roretzi | reverse complement strand
TTGTCTAACGTCTTACTCTGTGACTGATCTAGCTCAAACTAATGTACATGATCTCACAATACGTTGTGATTCTATGATACTCTTTACCGCTAGCTTACGGATATGGATTCATTATTTTTACAAACTGGTCAATTCGAAGATATCATGGGAGTCGTTAGCAAAAGAATATCCCGAATAAGAGGTACGTTAAATTGGGGCTGGACTGTATTTTTCTGTATATATATCTTGTATATACACACATGAACATTTTTCTTACAATGATAATATACTTTATTAAATTAAAAAAAAGGAACTGTAATTATGTCGAAAAGTTCAAAGGTTATATCAATGCAATATTATGACAGCTGTTGCACTAGTGACAGGTTATATTATTACCTGGCATTCACGGACCACCTGAAACATCCACGGACACCCGGTTAATGGCTTACGTTGTAATGAGTATCTGTGAAAATGGGTTCTCCATTAATACCAATACCTGGGACCCTTTCCAATACGAAACATCGAATTTAGATTGGACATATGGAGACAAATACGGACGTGATAAGACGAACTGAGATCTTTTTAGATGAGTGACGTTTTCAGTGTGACGTCAGAAAGTCTAAGATGACGTCACATATTAGTAGTTGTTATTTCAGTTGGGTATTTAGATGCACTTCGATTTGAAGTGCTCTGGAATGTCCATCTTCCGGATATCACGTTGTTCCGCGGTTGTTTTTTAGGTTTGTTTGATTTGTGGGATTTTCTATGCTTTTTACATAGCTTCGGGTCAATGTCAAGCTGAAGAATCTCTGCACTGTCCTGGTTTTGTCGGTTAATGACGTCATCAGTGACATCATCAGAAAGCAGTTCGGCGCTGCAGAGTGGACAATCATTTTCTTCGTTTTTATTGCACACGCAAGATAAGAAACTGCCATTTGTCGATCTATTCATGTGTTTTGAATTTCTTTTAGAATTCTCGTTCAATCTAGAAATTCTCCCGCTGAAATGAAAATAACAGCTAGAATTGAGAAAAAATTACTAAAAATTATCTTTTTGAGAAAGGTTGCACACTCAGATAGAACGGGACCTGGTCTTTAAGTGAGGATTTCGATGATTCACTCACTTCACAACCAGGTCGTTAAAATGGAACTTCATAGTTAATCAAGTTCATTTACTGCGAATTCGTTAAATGGGGAGTTTGTTTACCAGTCGATTCGCTTAACGACCAGGTAGGCTACAATGAATAGTCGTTAAACGAGTAATCCATCTATACATATACTATATAAATTAAATAACCTAATAATTGCAAGATTGTTTGTACGTGTTAGTCGACAGACATGCAGACAGACTGTTTAACAAACAACACACACTCTCGATTGTCTCTCTCTGGTGATGTCTTTGTGACCAAAGGAATTCCCTCTTGCGACATCTTGCGGTCGACTGCTGTTGAGTTTTTCTCTGACGCCTCCACCACCTTGTGATCGTTTTCTTTTCTGCGATGTTATGAGGTAATAATGCAACACCATGACGTGATATTCAAACGGGACTTTTATACTATGACGTAATGATACAATATTATGTAATAATAATGCACATTTGAATGAAAATCGATAAATACTAACTTTTGCTTTGTCTGCATTTCAATCATTTGGTTGACAGCGTTAACGCAAGTTTCATCCTTTCCAACCTCAGCTTTTGGCTTTGTATGTCTGTTATGAGAATCTCCAGTCTCGTATTTATTAGGCGATCGTGATTTTCCCTGAAAATATCAAAGAAAATCATGTTTAAATATGAGACGGAGGTAATGTAGATGACTGTTCTGAATGCAGCTGATGAGGATAATTCAATGCACCAAATGCAGCTCAAAGTTACTTAATTTAGTGTCAACCGCCTACAAATATCGTACGTACATCATGTTAGAAGTAACCCTGAAAGAAACTTCTATTTTTGACTGGTTTTGAGGGTTAAAGTTTTCATAGCAAGCACCACTGCTCGATGTAAACACAGGACTTAGCTGAATTACACTGAATGTAGCTTATAGTTGCTTAATTTAACGTCAAAAGCCAACAACGAATTTAAATGTCGCACAGCATATTTGAATCTACTATATTTTTGCTCAGAACATCGAAATTTCTTCTCTGTGGTTGAAAAAATAGCTGTGACGTTGCTTAAAGGTTAAGCATACGGATACTCATTTAACATAGTGACGTTGTATATTCAAAACTTACCCATTGATTTGTGTGAAATCTTTTTGACGTTGCCCTTATCAACCGTCTCCAAGCAACGTTGAACTTTGTCCCGAACTGGTCGCTAAGAAACGTGTATAGCAACGGATTGATGGCGCTGTTGATGTAAACCATCACTGCATTGAATCTTTCCACGTCGAAACAAGTCTGAATACGATGTTGTATATATTATCATACAAATTATCAAAAAACTATTTGCTCAGTGAGAATGTGACGCTAAAATAGGGAGTTGGTATGATAAGCAAGGAGCCGTTGAGAGAAAATAGTAACAGAAGACTCGTGCCTACATCACCCGGTGATTCAACGATGCTTTATTATAATTATGAAGCAGTGGAAGTTATAATCTACTTGTTTAGTGTCACTACCCTGGACTATTTTGCTGACGTAGTAGGTGAAGGATGCCATCTGTAAAGTACAACCACCATCTACCCGGTTTAAAACAACTGTGAAAGAGTTAAGGTCTCCTAAGTTCTCATTGCCGCGCTTCCTAAGTTCTCCTAGCCTCGGTTCTTCAGTTACTTTAAACCGGGCAGGGGAAGTTTATAGTATACCTCTAGTGAGAATTCAATTTTTATTGAACAGTTGGAAGTTCCGCAGTAACTGAATAAGGTATCACTCACCTTTGGTTTTGCAACATAAACTCCGGGCAGTTTCATCAACTGCCAAACGAAATATGGTGTCAGACAGACAATGTAACTGATAACCAACATCGCAACCATCAAAGTAACTTTCCTTCTCATCGTCTGACGTCGAATTCTACCTCGAGTTTCAGGCGCTCTGTTCACCAATCCACTCGGTTGATAGAGTTTACGAAGGATTGCAACATAGCAGGCAACTGTTGAAATAATTAATATATTTGATTTATATTTTGATCACAAGATGGGGAGTCAAGTTAGGGTCGTGTGGAGTACGAGGCTTCTATAACTTACCAATAATTGTACAAGGTATAAAATAGCTATAGAAGAAGTTTGAAATGACCCACGTTCGAGACCAAAATGTCTGATCTTCGTGAATGCAGGAACTTTCATCTGTTAAAAGAAGTATGATGTCATCATAATGTCGCACAAACAAAAATTTTAAATGCTACTAAAATACCTCCTAAATATAATAATGGCGTGCTTACTATTTTCAAATTCATGGCCTACTGCCTTGGTACGCCATTGAAAATAAAATGGACTACACCGGAGCTTACTAACCCCCCTGAGGCATCTTTATGCCACCAAAGGCCCCCTCTAGTATGTTATTATAAGGAAATTAACTAAAACGTACAACAACAAGCACAATTGAACATATCTAATGATGTAAACCAAGGTAACAGCGGTGTACCTAGTAGAGAGACCGTACATTGGTAAAAGTCTTCTTGTTATACAGTGGATTCTAGCTAACTCGAAGTTGGCTGTAATTTGAAATGACTTTCACTTTATATGCTTCCCTTCATAGCTGAATCACAGTACAGTCGTCCCTCGCTATATCGCGGTTCACTTATCGCGGATTCACTACATCGCGGATTTTATATAATATTGTATTGTATGTATTTTAATGTAATATTGTATGTATTTTATTTCATGATAAATGCCGTGCCGTACAGTACTAGTATGTTTAAGCAAAACGTTTGGAAGGTTAGTAAGGTAAATAAGAGTGTGTGAATGATTTATAATGGTTTAAAATACGTTCATAATATGTTCAAATAATTGAATAAATATGTGGTTTCTCTTTCGCGGATTTTCACCTATCGCGGGAGGCTCTGGAACGTAATCCCCGCCATAGGCGAGGGTATTGCGAGGGACTGTATTCAGATGGTATCACCTATAATAACTGACTGGGTGATAAGAGGGAAGGAAGGAGGGATCCGAGAGGTTACTATCACCATTCTCAGTGGCATTGCCACCATTATATTTTTACACCTTGTTCGACTGTGGGCTGATGAATACGCCTTGCTCAAGGACATGCTCTCTGTCGTCATCTCACGGTTGTAAATTTAATAAAATAATTCACCTGAGCTGCAGGTCGAATTCAATATTATATCAATGCAAGGATCGACGAATGGAGTCGAAATCAAATCTGTCAGTGTGTCTGTCACGTATATGTGTTCGGATGTTGTGTGTTTTGTTGTTAGAATTTCCTCAGTGGCAGGCGTCAGTTCATCGTTTGTCTTTGAAAAAACGATACCATTGTAATTCTACTTGATAATTTTAACTGTAAGTATCTACATACCTGAAGCGACATCGATGACGTTGAATCAATGACGTCAGCCTTGATTAGATCTAGCGGTAGCGGATTTATTGTGACGATCATCAATGGGTCGATCAAGTCTAGGTCAATCGTGGCGTCTTCCCATCCCAGAGAATTTTCCACTACTCTGCCGGCTTTTAGCTTCCTTGACCTCTGTTGTTTCCCATTCTTTCGTCGGCCTTTCCGTTTGAGTGAAGTAGCTTTTTGTCGCTGTTTCTTTCGACTCTTTCGACTCTTTCGACTTCCCGACATCACGGCTGATGTCACAGTCTCGGAAGCTACTTTCTTGTCACTTCTTTTCCGTCTACCAGCGCCGGAGTAAAGGTCATTCGCAGGAAAGGAATTGAACTCGATGACGTCATTGGTGAAATTGTAATCGTCGAAATCTAAATTTACGTCAAAAAATTAATTTGTTGATTATCAATATTTTGATAATTTGCTTGATCGGTGATATATTGTCGCGTTCAATTCTAGATCTATAGATGAATCAAAGTACATATCATGTCATTTCCCCCCCACATGTAACAACGAATATAATATGTCGCGCTGTTTAGATCCCTTCTTACACTGACTATGTAGAAATAAGCACTGGTTATCTTAGTAGAAGAAAATGTTTGACTGCAGATGGGTCTGGGCCATAAATTAGCTTTCATAATAAACAACTAAATTGAAGATAAAGTCTGTGAAATGTACGTGTATGTACTGAATGTACCTTGCGAGAAGTTTCTTGGTGACAGCATTATCATATTAGCGGCAATGTAATCGTTATGATGTTTCTTCAAACATTCCGCATATTCGATCAGTTGAGGGCACGGTGATACCATTTCTGTAAAAAACGAATTGTATCTGATTTACGTCAGTCAGTATAAGCAACTGGCCGGCAACACCAGGGTCACTGCAGTAAGTATAAATAAATCCAAGGTGACACATGTACTTCTTATATCACAGGAGAGAGGGTTCAAATAGGATAGGATTTAAAATATAATAAAAAAAAAGAAGTCTAAGAATATTCTGGATCGATAAATCGAGTGGTTGCAGGTTCGAACCTCGTCAGACCCCCGTGTGCTTGACCACGACACAATCTCCCGCTCATGCTGTAAAAACAGAGTACCAGCAACGTCGGCGTCACTTCAATGATAATGGTGACCTTCAATGAGGTCATAGTAACCTCTTAGATCTGTCATCATCACGTCAGTGACTATGAAAACGGATCGAGGCCTCCATCACCTACTAGAATTTATATATATGTAGTACTTTGTGTGAAATTAGTGTATTCTTTGCGACTCCTAAGACTCGTAGTGCGCCCCCCTCCCTCCCGTATGGAAAGCTCTGATTGACAGTACTATGGCGTATTTTACAGTAGACATATAGGTTGAGTGTTAGCTAACTGCTGTAAATCTGTACTTGGTGCTTGATGATACTCTCTTACAAAAATAACTAGGTCAGCTGAGTTTTCCCCGTTGCAAAACATGACATTTATCTTTTCCATTACTAAATAATATTTATCCAACGATCGGTTACCGGTTCATCCGGCAAGTAAATAATTACAGCGCTATGGGACATAATTCCCTGCTCTTTAGTCAAGTTAAACAAGGCACTCGACATAGACATAGAGATTCAATAAAGACTTTCCATGAATTATTTATGACTTTTGTTTACATAATTGGGAACGGAAATCTCAACCCATTTAGAACGGTAATATTAAAAAACCATTTGCTTTATTCTACTGGGAAATGTGGTTTTGCCATCACGGAGTTATTTTTTCCCATTTCTTTAGAAAAATATGGGTCAAAATTCGTGTATAGTGTCTACTCATTGAAAGGGATAAAATACAACTTTGGGACGGTCTCTTTTTGATAACAATAACTGGCTGATAACATTAAGTGAGGGATATGACTATGATATACAGTGGATGCTGCTTATTGAGATCGCTTTGGAACAGGTCTCTTTTTGATAACAATAAATGGCTGATAACATTAAGTGAGGGATATGAATATGATATACAGTAGATACTGTTATTGTGATATTTTATCTTCAGATTTAAATCCAGTATGGTTAATTGGTTTTAGAAGCCGCAACTTGAAGCTTGCTTGAGAAAGGAATGAATCATTTTATAATGTTGAGATGACGCTGTTGGGTGACGTAAGGTCGGAGAAAGTAACGTTCACAGCACAAACAGTACTGTAGAAAAGTAGCGTAAAGTGAGTCTGACGTAGATCGAGGCATGACTCGTGGTTCTACTGTTCTGTTGGTTTTAAGCTTCTTACATCTTATTCGTTAGCTTGCCTGATCACCTGTGGTTACTTACAGGATGATTATGGAGCCAGGAGGTTACTTGGCCACTGTACATATTTTCAGATGGTTTATGCTTCACAGCAAAGGCGATAATAATCTTGCCCACTGCGCCAACTTATAACAAAATTAAATGAAAATAGAGAGAATCTCTAAGCGTAACAAGAAACATGCACAACCACAGATGTATACGTTATCTTGCTGCAAATCAGCGCCATCTGCTCGTCTGCAGAAGGTTTTTAAACAAAAAAATATCAAAATCAGCTCGAGAGAGGTTTTTACAACATTGTGTGAGTCATTGCCCTTAATGGGACCCGAACCCACAATCCCTCGGATTGCTGTACTCAGACTGTGCGTCGATAATTATATGCATCACTACGTTATCCATTAGCAAGGACTTTGTTATTTCAAACTGATTTGAAGCTAGTGGTGTACTACTTTATCACACTGACCTGAGTTTTGGACTCAATATCGAGATTTTTCAGCTATCTGGAGGTCATAGTTGAGGTGTTTATTATATATGGTTATAGTGCGTTTTTAGATACTAGTAACTAAAAGCCACAACACGACAGACTGACATGTCTTAGTAATAATTCTCATCTTACCGTGCGACTGCTGTACCCCAGCAAACTTTGGTCTGCACCTTGATCCGTTGGGATATGACGTATGGATTACTGCAATCGGAAAAACAGCACAGCAAGCGACAAACCTAGAAAGAAATGAAACACGTAAGAGTAGAAATTCCTAACGTGGAGAGGCATTCGTGCGAGCAAATGGCCTGAAAATGGAATTTTACAACCAGAGGTAGGGCTGTGGTTCCCAAACTTTTTAAGTACGTGGCCCACTTATTGAACGAATTAAAGACATGTGGCTCAGTTGTTGCCAAAACATAGCCGTAATTTTCCGTTCTTCCTGACATATGCCGAGACAGAATTGAACATGCAAGCGACATGTTATTCATCATCCTTTACATCTCTGCGTCATAATATTAATCCATCAACGTCAGTGTGATGCGATAATGCCAGAATTAAGGGATAATTGAATGACGAAAATCCTGTTTTCGTAAGATAGACTATTTTTAGTGCAATTAATCTCTAAAAAGAACTTAAAATGCCAGAAAAAGTGTAAAAAATGTCACCTACATCAGTGAGAGCATTACTACTTATGTCTAAGTAGTCTGTACCTTAACAGAAACGCAGAAAAATTGTTATATTCTTGATTAAATCTTTTCAGAACTTTGTGAAGTTACTCAAATACCTATATAAGAATATCTATTCAGGTTCAGTTCTCGCGGATTTTCACATAATACATATCTAATTTTGTGACGCAGATTTTTTGCTTTGCCGCGGTATAGCTGAACGAGAAGATCCTGCAAGACCACCACCAAATGTATTCTATTTCATGATAAATGTTGTACCGTACAGTACTAGTATGTTTAAGCGCTAAAAGTTTGAAAAATAAATAAATAACCGGTCAAATGATTGTGGGAAAGGTTAATAAGGTAAATAAGATTGTGTGAATAATTTATAATCGTTCAAAATACGTTTAAATATATTCAAATAATTAAATAAATATGTGGTTTCTACTTCCACCTTTCGTGGGTGGCTCTGGACCTTATTCCCCGCGTTAGATGAGGGAGTATTCTACATATATTCAACTTCATTTTTACGTTAAACTTCAAGTATTGACAGTAATTAACAACATACCATACGATTATGCTAACAACACGAGATGATTTCGCAGCTCTGAATCTTGCCGAAGAAACAGCTCTATTAACAGCAAGAAAGCGATCAATGCTCATCACCATTAGAAAGAGAGGGCTTACCTGAAATTGTAAATATATGAAATAAAGGACAAGCATGAAATGTTCGTCCGCTTCAAGTGATACAGGTTTATCATCGATTATCCGACGTCTTTGCTTCAAGGTAAATGTCAGATTAAATAAAGGTTAAACCTATTAAGCTACAAGAACAAGCGATATATGACAAGATATATGTTATTTCGCCAACATCATTAGTTCCAGGACATATATATATATATATATCTTTTAAGATCTATCACACCTGTGAGCAGTCCCGGGCAAATAATTTCGAATTTTTTGAAAAATATAACCACTCACCAAGAAATTGAGATACGTCACAAAACCACCTGCAAAATGACACATGAACTCTCCAGCAATCCATTTAGTTTTTATATCTTGCGCAATCTTCAACGGTCCAGTGATCAGGAAACAGAAATCAGCCACGGCCAAGTTCAGTACATACGTCACTGATGACGTATCCTGTGACGTAAAATAATTTCATGATAAAACAATGCAAGGATATGTCTTATTACATTCCGCTATCCATTACAATATAACTTATCCTTCGGGTGGTATCACCATACAAGGTTCGCAAAGCCAATTAGGATCCCTTAGGGACCTACGCATGCTTAGCAAATATACGCAAAATTAAGTTTCCAAATATTTACTTTTTAAGATAATTTACAATGTCTACCAGGGACGGCTTAACGACAAGGAGCTGCTGAGCTGCTGAGCTGCTGAGCTGCTGTCCGCCCAGACACTTGCATGCAATGTGTATGACTCCGTCAACTTCACAATGGACTAATATGCAATTAACAATTTTGTCATAACTAAAATTTTAATTTATTTTCAATAAATTTATAAATAAATTTACATCGAAACCAAACAAAATAGAAGTTTGCTGTAAGCACGATATTTGATGGAAGTTGATGCTAAATCAAGCACCAACGAGCTAGCTGCATTTATATATTATTTTGCAATGGCCAAATGTCATAAAATGTTACATGATAGTATAATGTAAGAAATAAGAATTTCAACGCACACGAGTGGCAAGATACTGAAAAAATGTCGCTTTTAAAATACTAATCTTAAAATTTACAAACAAGCAGGAAAATGTCGCTGTTAAATTTTGTCCGTAAGGAACTGGCTCGTGTCCTATCTTATATATTCTTTATATATTGATCGAAAAAAAGAAAGCTCGACTTCACGCGGTGTGTCCAATATAGTGTTTCTGCCCGTCGAAAGACTCGATCTATTTCCCGTAATATACACGATTCCCTGTGCGATAAGGCTTTGACATGAGGGCTTGACCTAATGACTTTGAAACCTCTCGTTAATCAGATCAATGATAATCAAATACAAGCCTTGGATGGAATCCAAAGTGCAATCGCCAGCAACCTTTCAAGTTGAACCCGAAAATAGTTATCAATCCTTCTGTAATGGCCCATTTTGTCCCTTTATAAATAAATCCAGACAGCCATCTCTACTGTTATCAGCCGGATATTGTTATCAATATCAATCGGTCCCAAATCATATTCATAGACTTTACCAAAGCGATCACAATAAGCAGCGTCCTCTCCCTCTCGTCACCAAAGCCAAAATGATGTTTAAGAACAAAACTAAAACCTAATTCATGTTCGCACTGATGAAGGTATGTGAATTTACAATCTACGTTTAGTTTCCACTTTCCTTGCGTAAATAAACAAGGCAACAAACATTCTGTTTCCCTTCATCGGTTGCCAATGTATTTACCATCACAAGGTCTCCAGAGACATTGCATAGCTGCTTCATAATAGTTTATGCAACAGCTGATAGATTTAATTATATGTTGATGAGGCAATTCAGGTTCTGTCCTGGATGCAATCAAATCTTGCCACGGCCTCTGCCCCAGGGGGTCATTGGGGTTAGGATCAGGGTTAATTAAATTATTGAGTTTTGTAAGGTTTGTAAGTCCTCATCAATGCGGACATGAAGTTTTGTTCTGTTATTAAACATCAATATCTTATACAAGATAATTCTTCTTGGCTTTGGTTAAGACACTTGATGAGCTATAGTTTCTGTATTATTTGATACTTACAAACTTTATGAGATTAATAAGTTTCGTAAAGTACTTTGGTAATTTAAAGAGTGATGATCCGAAATCCGGAAAATTCAGTTATCCGACAATTCTTCCGGTCCTAGTACTGCCGGATAAGAGGGAGTACACTGCAAATTAGTTTCAAATTTCCACCGTATATTAAAATACAACCTGCACCCCATACACAAGATGATCATGACAGAAGAAGAACCATGACATCTAAAATATATTATCTAATTCTACCCGGTAATCTGATCAGCAGACGACATGAAAGATCGATTGTGGTTTAACAATACATTCCTCAATGAAGTCATAAAAGACAACTGATGGTAAAGATTTATTACGTCGACAAACCCATTAATTAAATTTGTCATCTAACCTGAAACTTTTCCTTTTGTTACATGTCGTGTTTTTACGGAATAATTAAAGCTAAACGTAATTATGAATCACAATCTTGCTCTGTGAAGGTAAATAAAAAGACAACTGGAAAGAAAAACACGTTTCTGCTTTTACCTATTGATTTGGAAAAATTAAATAAAAATTTGAATTCAAATAATTGGAAAAAAGGGAAACTAATTTTCAAAATATAGATGCAGCACAGATTATGCGGTAACAAATGGTTTGAAACTTCTAAAAATCTAAACAAATTACGAGCAACCGCTTTGCTGAAAACTTGCACGGGAATCTGTTTCAGGCAGGACTAAGTTATAGGGGCCCCAATTGTGGCCCCAGATCACTTTAGCTTAGGTAGGCTACCCTATGTTCAAGTGCGTTTATAATCAAGGGCGGCTTACAATACGGTATGCCCAAATTCATGCAGTAGGACACTAATTACCATAGAACAAGCAATTTTCTCCCATGTGAGCAAATTGTTTTGCAAACATCGTTCAATTATTAATTAAAAGAAAATCTAAAAAAAAGAATCACAAGAACGTCCCTAGCTATGAATAATTCAATTTTGTGCTGTTTTTCTTTAATTTATTTTTTTCCCGGAAAATATTGTGATAGCAGCGATTGCAAAGAACAGATGACCGGCTGGTTTGTTTCCATTCCATGCATGATTCATTGAACGATTGAGTAAACAAAGCACAGTACACCAGAGGGAAATGTAAACGGGCCATTCCCAACGGAGTTAAGGATAGAAACGGAGCTACCATCATTTGATCGCTTATCACAGGTATCACATTGCCAGAACCCGTGACAAGGCAGTTGTATTGCGATACGCCCCCTATCGGCACGCGCGCACACACCACACAAGGCACAAGGTAAGTGTATTATGGCTCCTATCGAAACATTACGCCACCGTATCGACACACAAACTCACTGACAACAGCATCGTGTTTTAACTTTATGGTGGAACACTAAATTGGCGATATTTTTAAACGGGAAATCCCGCTATTAATGCAAGCATTATCTAATTAATTGATAAAGATTACTGTAAAAAAAATACTGTTAAATGTTACGTGGCAACGTTTATTTGCTCCGGTATGTTGAAAAGCTGGTCGAATATTGGGTCGAATATTGGGAGATTTTCTTTGTGAAGGTGAAGGCGCTATTTATTTTTTTATTTTCACTGATTTTTTTTTTCTTTTGAAAAATAAGTTTTATTTTCTTATTGGGGTGGAAGGATGTTTTCACTAACACTAACTTTATGTTAAAGTCAGACAAGCTCTCAGATTGTGAAATGAATAAGAGAAAGCATGAAAGTTGTAGTTGTATTTTTCATGTAATTTCATAATAAAGAATTAACGATTAATTTTTGAGTTTTTGGTGAAGTTATATAAAAGATGGGAATGTTTAAACAAGAGCGAAATTGCAGTGCTTGCCATAAGCTCTATTTCATAGCTGTTATGTATATATCTCTTATTTACATCTCTCTGCGCATGAACTCATTCCATATGTATATAACACTGACCTGTCGATCTCGCGCCATGATCAAAACAAATATAACCAGGCTGTTGCCAAGCAAACCGAAGATTGTTATAACTGATTGCACTGTTGCAGTAGCAATGATGTAACTTGGTATGCTGTGCGCTGTAAAAGTCGGATATCCACTGAAAAACAGAAAAACAATGATGGAATCGATAAGCAGATGAAAAAATATTCGCGTGAAATTCGGAAAAATATGAAAAACGTGTCAACAGGAACAGTCGGAATATCGAACGTACAATCTGCTTATCTGATGTTAAGGAATTACTTTAGACAAAAAGGAATTTGAAGAAATAAAGGCACAACAACACTTCATACCTTATCTGATCACCAGTAATCACTATGACCTATATTACAAACTGAAAATTATAGTCAAAGTTATTCTTACAGTCAATAAAAAGGAGGAAAATAAATATCAAACGTATTCTTCGGAATTTAACTTATATTTTTTTTGAAGAAATGCAATTTATCTTTCATTTTAGAACATTCTTCATTGTTTATGTATTTATTATGTAATTTAATTTCTATGTGGAGCCCCCGAACCTGAAGTGCCCCCCAAGGTATAAATCTAGCCCTGTTAATGGAGTAGTATACATAGTAAGTAACATTCTATCCTTGTATAAAATTTGAAATACCAAAATATAGGGATATTGAGACCTCAAACTAAACCGATGCCTAACTAATCCTACCTACCCTGAATAGCTCCCAAGGTCTTAATCCGATTGAGATTTTAGGACCAAATCTGTCACCATTTTGCATTGATCCCTTTGATCAGGATTTAAACCTTCAACAGTAGCCAAACGCGATTAACTTTGACCTCTTATCGATGAGATAAGATAACCGTCTACGTGTTCGCCAGAACTGATAAATTATTCATGTTTACCTTTCCGTAATATTCATTTTTTTCGTTTGAAAAAATTCTTCTTATATCCGTGAAATGCAGAAATATCTTTTGCAAATGGCGAAGAATAAGATAATTTAAGCTAAGTCATTATTTATGCAGGAAATCTGTGACAAGAAAAATATGAGATTTTATATATTGAATAGAATATGCATCCCAACTATGACATCCAGCTAGCTGAAAAAGCTCTATACCCATGTATAATACACACTCCAACTATGAGATCCAGATAGCTGAAAAAGCTCTATACCCATATATAATACGCACTCTAACTATGACATCCAGGTAGCTGAGAAAGCTCTATACCCATGTATAATACACCCCAACTATGACATCCAGCTAGCTGAAAAAGCTCTATACCCATGTATAATACGCACACCAACTATGACATCCAGATAGCTGAAAAAGCTCAATACCCATGTATAATACACACTCCAACTATGAGCTCGTTAGATTTTCTTGCTCCTATGATAATCCAGCTATGCAATGATATAAGTTTCATAGCTATAAAATCCCAACTTCATATTTAAAATTTGAATTTCCAATTGCTTCACACATCACATCTCGTCATTATAGTTCATACTTCACAGTTAGAGTGATAAAGCTAGGTTGGTGTCTGTATAGACTACTCAAATTAGGTAAATTGACTATAATATGAGGTACTAGTACTACTTGTGGGTGCTGGCATTAGATTAAAAAAAAAGGAATTAAAAATTATTCAAAGACAATTATTTTGATATTAATATTAAATAATATTATAAACCTCACCCCTACCTTAACCCAAGAAAATCAGTACGTCCGCATGAATTACTATATAAAATGAGCCTATTACCCCACACTGGGGCTCCGAACCCTTGTTTCATGTCCCACACCCCTTGGAAATGTTTGATCAATGTTCACACTCCCTAAAAACATCACATTTCAAGATGAAGAAGTTTGATTTATATTATTTGAACCACATACATCACTGCAAGTGAACAAATCGAATTTAACAAGTAAGTTTCTAACTCAACACAAATACAAATAGAAATAGAGCAAGTAGATACGAGACTACTCTCTGTACAGCACTACCAACTACTACCTGTTCTCAAGACACACAGGCTGCTAGCTAAGTGATGGCTCTTTCTCCATCACACAAGCCATGTCTCACACCCTATGAATTCCACTTTTCACCCCCTGGGGGTGTGGGTACCGTAGCTAGACACCCATGATCTAACAACCAACATTCATCGCGACAGAAACTTTGTTAACAAGTTGATCATGCTTCATTAAAACTCTATCAGAAGCTACTAAGACCCATATCTAAATGACTTCATTATTTCATATGCTTTGTGACAGGCTGACAGATAGTATTGATGCATTCATGATTTCCTGTTGTGTCATAATCCTCTCAAAATTTCCTCGATCGTGACGTAATAACCTAGATACAAGGTAACTGTGTTCACGCTCGATGACATCACAAACGAAATGAACATATTGTTGAGCACGGAAATTATAGACATGAAATCGATCATTGTAATTATTGAATTATAACGATTTAATACCTCGCTTTGCGCAGTTGACCGCGACTCTCGAGGGAGCTGACTTTACGCGCTATATATAGAGCCTCCCGCGATAGGTGAAAATCCGCGAAGTAAACACGACATATTTATTATTAGAATATATTTAAACGTATTTTAAACCATTTTAAATCATTCACACACTCTTATTTACCTTATTAACCTTTCCCACAATCATTTGACCTGTTATTTATTTATTTTTCAATTTTTTAGCGCTTAATCATACTAGTACTGTACGGCACGGCATTTATCATGAAATAAAATACATACAATATTACATTAATTTACATACAATACAATATTATATAAAATCCGCGATGTATTAAATCTGCGAAAAGTGAACCGCGATATAGCGAGGACTTTTTTTGGGATGGTCAAATTATACTACTTGCTGCTTAATATAACTACTTAATCTTAGTGTACTTGATGTATTTGATAAAAAGTATACAAGGATACCACATCACTATTTCAGTTTATCAAACAACTGTTGCACGACATTCAACTACTACTAATACTTCGTTGTTGCGCGACATTCCAAACTCTGCAAACGCACCGCAAGATCTAGTTTAATTATTGAATCAGCTAGATTTAACGCAAACACAAGTAATTGAATTTGAGGTCCTGAATTTCAAAGTACTTTCTCGTAAGCATTATCTCCCTAATGGCCAAGATTAGTCGAGAAAATGGCACTGTACCGACATAAACTGCCACTCACGTTGAACACTTAGTATTTTTACCTGTTCATGAATTATTAATTCGATGGATTTTTGGAATTTGACCAAATGATCGGGACATGTTTCCCGCAAATACTGAATTTTTTATTGACCTTCCGTCACTCGACTCAAAATACAGTAGTAGGTCTGCTATCTGGTTACCCGAATTACAACGTCATAATCCAATCAGCAGTCGTCACATATTTCAAGGGCAGCTGTAGGAATAGAATTTGAGAATAATATTTTGATTTGAATAATGAGGGAGTGGAATCGTACATGGCGCCACTCTGCTTAGTTCCTTCGGATTGATTACATATATCGCGGGCTGCAACATCGTGCTTATTTCTAAGATTGTGCTTATTTTGAAGAACAATGTCTTAAAAAGATATTATTCGTTTATTTTTAAGAAAACGTGCTTAATTTTATTTGCGCTCTGAGTTTGTCTTATTAGACGTGGGAATTATTTAATCACATATGTTGGTTAGCTCTCTTTTATAAATATTTCCCACATTATAAATTTTGCTACTTCCCCGTTATTCAGTCGAATTTAAATTTTTACCTTTGAACATTACAAGCGCGCTTCAGGAAACGGTTAGACGAATTTCAACCAGATTTAGTTTAGTGACTTGAGTATCCTGACGGTATACGCTGATTCTGTCACAGTCTTACGTGGTAATTTATACGGTGAAGGCTTAAGCGAGCCACGTCGGGTTGCTTATTCAGAGCTAGCAACACCAAGCAACGCAATGCCAAGTAATTCTGCGAGTTTAATATACAATATAAACAGTTGAGTCCTCGAAAAAAGTCTATTATAACGTTGATGAGAAAGGCATTTAATAAAATATTCATATTCATGAGGAACGTATTATAATGAAATAAATACTGTACGAAAGCGCCCAGCAAGTGCAACTGCAACTGCAACTGCACCATGTTGACTGACGGCAAGATTTGCTCTGTAATATTTTTGTCTCGTAAGATTAATTCCTTCCCTGTTACAATGCGCGCTTTACGCACTGTTTTCTATCAGGACCTCCCAACCTTTATTCGCTGTGGACCCCCAAGCGCTGATTTAGCCAGGATTTTTTTGGGCATGGTCAAATTATACTACTTTCTGCTCAATATAACTACTTAATCTTAGTGTACTTAATACTTGATAAAAAGCCGTACAACGATACCACATCCCTATTCCCTAGACCCCCTGTAATCGCGATGTGGCCCCAACCCGAGCATCGCCAAGTAATGCTGTTAATTAAATATATGACAGCAATCTCGTCAGCATGTCTATGACAGCATGTATTTTATTGAGGATTTTGCCAGGATCATTAAATCAGTTCGAGCTAACGAACGTCGAGGTAACGAGCTTTGACTGTATTCAGTGCATTGGATTATTTTTACCTTAAAATATATGTATTTGCTGTTTAAATTTATCAAAATGGATTCGGTTTAGAGTCTGGGAACGGATTAATTCACTTTCACTTATTTCTAATAGAGATAACTGATTCGGAATTCGAAAAAATTCATAGTTCGAACGGCCTCGTGGAACTGATCAACTTTTAGGTTTAATTCAGTATTTACATATGAAATAACTCTATTACAAATCTCTGTAGTCCCATGGGCCGCAGCCTACAACGCACATGTCTTAATCATATACTGACTGTGTGACTCTTATCGAGTTTATACGTTTAATCTGAAATTAATGAATTTTGAAGCGCTAATTCATTTACAAAAATTAAGAACAATCCCACGGGAACTTAAGCAGAAGACAACCATGACCTTATCAATGAGTAACTCTTGTCCTGGATGGAATCAAAGCTTGCTACTGCTTAGACAGTGCTGTTCTTATGATATTTCGGGCTGTACTGTACCCTCCATGACTAAGGCTACCACATTTCCGTATCTAAAAAACGGGACGCTTTAAAAAAACGGCATTTTTTGTTTGGTTCATATTTAGAAGTATATAGCTATTAATTAGACGCATTTTGGACAGTCCAAAACTAATATGCAGAATTAAAATATCACCAAGAATAAACGAAATAAAAATATCGCATTGAACTATAATTTACTCTTCGACATATCATACTTTTCTGTACATAGCACACGACCTTGAAAACGGGACAATCACGTTAAAAATTGGACGTATGGTAGTCTTATGGTCCTATGGTCCTATGGTCCTATATTTACATTTACATAAATCTCCCCATCTTTAGTAAGAAATAAAATTACTGCTGTTGGCTTATCAATCTCTATACTTGGTCGACAAATGATTCAGCGTAGTAAAGAAAAAAATGCTTACCAAGCAGCAAAGTAGATTACAGATATGTGATAGGGGAGAATTAGATGAAGTGTGGCGTGAAACAAGTGTACCTGTAACAGAATGAAAACAGACCAACAGATCACTATTTTTACTACTTCTACGGCGATCTCATGTTAGTAGAAGTACAATAAGTAATACTCAACAAAACCACAGGCCAACCAAAACAAAACCACGGGCCCTCGCTTCGCAACGAGCATATTACCTACTTCAAAGCCAATTTACCTCCTCCAACATGTTTCAATAATCAATATATATATCAACTTCACACAAGAATAATATGCAACTAACAACTATGTCATAACGAGAGTTTAAATAATAATTTCAATACATTTAGAACTCAATTTTCATTGGAACGAGAAAAAATAAAAGTTTCTTTCACAGTTTCCATAACATGATGGACGTACAATATTTGTTGGCGGTTGGCTCTAAATCGAGAAACAATGAGCTGCATTCGGTGCAGCTTAGCTTAGTCCCGAGTTAACATTGTGCAAGGGTGGTGTAATAATCCGCGCACTATACTGTTGTGTGAAGCTTGCAATCCCTCCATTCTATTCTCCACTCAATGCTGTACATACGAAATCAACTACGCGCTATCCATTTGACTTAACTTAACTTTCACCAAATTCCCAAATCGATGAATTGACTTGGCTTATAGGACCTACAACAACCATCCACATAACCAGAACGCACTTGCACTGTCTTTATATATGATGCATTTCCTGTACATTGAGATAGAAAAAATGACGCATAGCGCGACATCTAGCGTACGTGTAATCAAACGAGAATTAACGATGCCTTGAATAAATCCTTTCTAAAATACAGAGTGCCGTATTAACAATCTTGCTCGGGAGTAATACCGAATCAATATAGAATACATTAATCCTCTTCATTCTAGCTTGCGTTATTTTTAATTCAGAACCACCGGAGAGTAGATTAAGCCTATACAGCAATCCCTCACTTATCGCGGTTATTGCGTTCCAGCCCCTTCTGCGATAGGTGAAACTCCACGAAGTAAAACCACATATTTAATTAATTATTTATATATATTTGAACGTATTTTGAACCATTGTGAATCATTCACACACTCTTATTTGCCTTATTAACCTTTCCCACAATCATTTGACCGGTTATTTAAGTATTTTTTTTTAACTTTTAGCGCTTTAACATACTAGTACTGTACGGCACGGCATTTATCATGAAATAAAATACATACAATATTACATTGAAATACATACAATACAATATTATATAAAATTTGCGAAAAGTGAACCGAAATACAGCGAGGGACGACTGTAACGGACTTAGTCTAAGCGTTTGTAGGCGTCTCGCTAAAAATGACAGGAATATTGAATAATTTTCATTATATTGGCTTCATCGACTTTTGAATAAGTTTGGTGACGCTGGAGTTAGATGGTATTCGGTAGCTTACGAGATGGTATTACGTATGAACGGGATGATGATGAGCCCAACAGGAGCCCCACATGAAGGAATTGTGCCCTACTTTCGGAATCAGGGCTCAACATATTATTTTTTAAACTATGGACAAGCTTACTTGTAAGCAATTGTAAGCTTATTGTAAGAAATAATTATAGCATAACACAACACAACAGACTTCAATCGACCGTTGTATTTAATTGTAAGTCAACATATTGAACAAAAAGTTATACAACTACAGATAGAGCATTAGAATTATAAAAATATCTGAACATTCTTAATAAACCCCTTAATTGATACGATATTATGCTAACAAGATCCGGATTCAGACCTTCGGGGAACCGGGGGCACTTCAGACCCCCCTCAAACAAATTAAATTACATGCAAAAAAATGAACTAAAATGAATGATATTTGAATAATTAATTTAATTTAGATTCCGAAAAATACGTCGGATTTAATTTTTTTGATTTTATTAACTTACTGGTTATTAGAAGAGGCATTCGATGCAATTTTCCCCTATTTTCGACGCTTATTATTGTTAGTACTTATCACTTGATTACCCCTATTTGAAAAAAAGTAACCCATACCTTATTTCTGCCTGAAACCGATCCCCGGACAAGTTTTCAGAGCGCCTAGTCAAGAACCCATGGAGTTATGAGCGAACGAACAGCTCATTTCTTTATGAGAAGATAAAATTATCATATTTCTCCTTCATTTTGAATCCTATTATGCTGACTAGCTTTGCATTTAATTCTATGTCAACATATCTGACAAAATTAAGCAACAAGCCGTACACCCAGCATTAAAATTATCGGGAAATTTCTCATTAAATCAAGAATTTCACCATCACAGCTGCTGAATATAAACCCTTGATCCACGCAAGCTACTACTTACACCTTAGATCTAAATTTTTAATAATTAGTCAGAATTATTGCATAAAATCTAACCTAGCTCGTGATAAATCATTAATTTTTCGTATTCTAATTTCAAATAGCCTGAGCTAACACAGCCTGGCCTATCCTAATCAATGACATGGCTATCGGAGAGACCTTATTTCTTAATTTGCACTGAAGAGAAACGATACGTACGTGCATAGGAAAAAAGAATCAGAAAAATCGTCATTCGCTCTAATTCGGAATGAGTGCCCATGTCAACTCACCAGTACTGTACAGTACAATATTTGTGTTACTTAACGTACAAGTAAAATGAATGTATTACATCTTCCAAGTGCTGTGCCTCATTCCTTAAAGGGCCATGGCAATTTCTTGTATTGTGTGTAAGTCTTAAAGCTTGGGAACCCCACCCCTATTGTGAGTGTCTAGTATAAATGAAGCCGTTTATATGAACGTTGTTGAGAAACAAATATAAATATTCCTAGATTCATACGAACGTACAACAATAAACAAAGCCGTAAGAAGCACTGAGCTAGTGTTACTGCAAGTGCAATATTTTGAATGACGGTAAGATTTGCTCTGTACAATTTTTGCCTTGCAACTTGATTCCTTGATTTGTCTCTGTTACAATAAGCGCTAAACTTGCACTGTTTATATCATTTGGCCAATGAAGAAATTGGTTTCGTTCAAATTAATTTCACTTGTGACGCACTAGCTGCTGACGTACTCTGGTTATAGAATAAACACTGTCGATATTAAAAACTGCTACACAAAGCTGAAACTAGGCTGACTGTTGTCGCTTCAAACCACATTAACAGACTAAAACAGATAATTAAAACGCACGTTTGAAATTATTATTTCTTACCCCACACGCTGGTTCACCAGTCGACCACCGTATCTTATAATTATTAGTAGTAATAAACGAATTGCGTGTAATAGGATGAATAGACAATTCAATTAGTATCAATCCTAATGAAATAACAAGCAGCCGTGATACTAGACGTGATCCTTGTCAGCCTTTAACGCAATTAGTATTTATCGATGTATCATGGAAAAGCTTGTAGTAAAGGGAATGCCTGATCGTGCTTAATGATATTTTTAACGTAACAAAATCTCACTTCGCTTCACATTTTGAATATTAGCTTCTACAACTCAAGGCAATATCTACTTCTGAGCTCTACAGGGGCTGCGTTTATTTCTAAGATTTTTGCTTACTTTGAAGAGGGTCTTAGAAAATATTATTGTGCTTATTTCTAAGAAATGAGCGTCGAGGTAACGAGCGTCCAAGCGTCGAGATAACGAGCATTCAATAAATTATTTTCCCTGAGTTACAATATTAGCGCAGCTGTGCTTTGTTCTCCATCCAATTTACCAAAATCATACTACTCCGAAAATAAATACAACCGCCAAACTTCATTAGCAATGTTTTTATTCAACAAAATTACTTTATATTTATTATTACATCGTATCGTGAATTGGCCATGACGTTAGCCAACCGCCAGAAAAATCATTAGCAGAGTTTTAATGTTATCAAATACCAAGTATTTGTTATTACAATATTCAAAACGTTTATTCTGCGAACAACTTGTTGAAAAGAAAATATTTTCAAAGTTTCAAATTATCTGATTGAAACTTTGATTATTTGATTTGAAAAGACTAAAATATTCACGCGTTGACTAGAGCAACCAATGTACTAGAGCAAACCCTTGGGGCGTATGTCCAGGCCCCAGGTCATTTCTTTAAGAAAATGACCCCGTCACGACCTGTGCTTTACACCAAATTTGGTTCAAATCAGTTCAACGATTTGATAGTTCATAGCAAACAAATAAACGAAGTTAAATATTTGTTATCACAACATCCTGAACGTTCATTCAATGAAAAGAAAATATTTGTGATGGTTCAAACGGTTTGATTAGTCAGATAAAGACAAAAATACTTTCCAAAAACTAAATTTTCAAAGAAAATTGGGATAAATTGGTTCCAAATTGATAATAAATGATTTGATTATTCTCGGTAATTCTAAGAAATTCGGCCCGACAGAGGTTCAGGGTCCCGAAACTTGATTTGGGGTGGAATCGGTATAAATTCATATTATCCTCGAGGTGACAATTTTTTCGATTTTTTTCTGTTTAACCTTTCTCGAAGTCTTAAGAAATCATATCATCGCAACTTTGATTCCTTAAAGTCGATCAAACGAAAGATATACCGATATTAGTTCAGGCAAAATATCAAATTACAGATTCATAAGGTTACGTCGGTAATTGTAATTGAAGGCGTCCTTTACTTTACATGAAGAAATTCAAACGAACCAATGAGAATCATGATAGTATCCACATCACTATTATCATTAATAGGTTGTAGGTTGTAGTGTCACTATAGGTGAATGAGACAAGGGGCACAGTTGACCCCAAAAAAAGGGGAAATCAGGTGTCCGCTTTGGTTTACTTTCAAACAATTCATGTAAATTCAGTAATTGTTGTTTGAGCCATTTCCTCCGTTTATAAGCTCCCGGGCGTTTATATGTAAATAGAGTTTGCATTCCTCACACCTTATATTCCTCAAATTATCGCCCAGGGCTTATTTTCGGAAAACTCCGGTAGTTATTTAAAATCTTAGTCAGTACATCCGCCATACACCTTATTTTTGAGACTGGCGGATGTGTCTGGAATCGGGAAGCACTGTTACCAATCACCAAACAAAGCAAATAGGTAATAATACGTAACACGTCTCGTGACGTACATGTCAAGCTTAGCGTATCGATGAAAATAAGTTATAGCTCAATGACGTCACGTATAATGACGTCATATCCGTAGCACGTAACTTCGTTCGAAATTAGTAATGGAATAATGTCACAGCTACTCAGCGAATCGTTTGCTGTTAGCTGGATTGCTGTAGTGACGTAATTAGTGTTAGAAACGCAGCAGCAGTAAATAAAATCCGGTAGAGGGCGATAATAAAATATCGGAACTGTGTTTCAATATTGTCGTCGTATTTACAAGGTGATTTCCGCGCCGGGGAAATCCCGTTAGTTTCTGTAACCATTTCGGGGGGACACCGTAGATGATCGATTTATCAGAAAACATCGTCCATTTCTACAATGACACTGAGATAGAACAAGTTGTCATTTTAATTCTCATTTGCGTATCATATTGAGTCCTATTTGAGTCCTATTTGAGTCCAATTTCCCTATTACTTTAAATATCATTTTAGTCTCATCTTTAGTCTCATGACCAATGGTTCTCGTGTTCCCCCAATAAATCGCAGTCTCCAGCATCTCCCTCAAAGTTATCCTTCAATCACATCACCGTCCATGCCGTCTCTCATATTCGATGTAAGTTTGCTGAAGTCAAATTCTGGAATCTGATTAAGTGACGTCACTGTGTTGTCATCGCTTGTTTCGTCATTGTTCTCGACTACGTTGTTATCCAGGTCAACGATGACGTCATGAATAGCATTGCTTAAAAAGTTATTGCTCGGATTTCGATCTTCCGGGGTTCGAACCCCATCGTTGGTTGGTTCTTCGTCGTTTTGGGGTAAATAATGGGATAGACTCGTGTAGTCGAACTCTTGTTCGTCAGAGTCGTCGTTTTCGGGGTAATTGTGGGTGATCTCGTGGCTTTTTGGGTACTGAATGTGGCGATTTTTTAGAGGTGCGATTTGGGGGTTCAAGTCGGAATTTTCGAGCCCGAATTCGGGGACGTAGGGTGAGCTGAACGGTTTGGGAACGGATGGGGCCGGGGGCGAGTAAGGGATAAAATTAGGAATCCATGCTGATGGATTCGTGTTGATAGTAATTTGAGGTTGAAACTGAGATTTTTTCGAGTTGGATTGTGACGTTTCAAAGAGAGAAATTTCCATTGAGTAAATCGGGATTCGTCTCGCTTCACTGTTCTCTTCTCTTCCGTCCAAATTTCTCTCGTTTGATAGTTTTTGGAACACGTCAGCATACAGATGAAGACGTGAAGGTTCACTCGGTTGGGCTTCAGTTAATGACAGATGCATTCCGTTCGTTAAGCACCAGAAAAAGCATTTCAAACCACGTATACCACCTGCAAGCAAAATGATAAAAATGGTAACCGCTAGTTGGCGCCAGTAGCTATATCGAAATGATGAATAATTTCCTCGAGATCGCGATAGAGAACTTTTATATAATTTTTGCTAAGAATAATCTTGCCAAGAACTGGATGGTCAGGTGGGAGAGTTGGTAAGTGGTTATCCATCACAACCGAGAGATTGCAGGTTTAAACCTAGCCAGAGCCATCTCTGGGCCTTGTACAAAGCATAGAAACAAACTGCTGACTTTTATACAAATAAACGTGAATGTCTGTTTGAGTGTTTTTCGATTTTACGTCATACAAAACCATTTGTACCAATTTGGCGTGGTGTCTTAAGAGATCCCGGCCGATTTGGACCGATTTAAACCAAATTTGGTGTGGTGACCTATGGTACTGCGGCACAGGTAGTAGGTCAAAGGCTCACCCAGGCAAAGCAGGATTCTCTACTAGTATTACATATATATGAATAGGAATAAGTTTGAATCAATTTGTTTACCTTCATGAAGCCAGCATAAGTTTTGTGAGCCACCGCATGTTGATAATACTTTAGAAGTATTCACACCAGCAGATTGCCCAGCCTTGATCATGCACTCGGCGAATAAAACTGAAATAGAAAGCAATGTAATAAGACATATCTGTGAAGTGTTGAATGGGTGTAGTAACAAAGGAATTACAGGGAGTAAAATTTTATAGACAACTAACGATGCCAATTGTAGTGTGAAATACAACGATAGGTTGATAATATACTGACGTATGATGATGGTAGACATGCAATACAATAATATTAATCCCTAAACGTGAGATTTAACGATGGGAAATGTTACTGTTCTAGACTTACAGGGAAATGAATAGGTAAGCTAACTAGCGACGTGCTAGTGCGAATGTGGGGAGAAGTCTCATGACATGGTGAGACGAGGAGTGTAAAGAGAACTTGATAACGATTCTAATAACAAGATTGTGACTTTAATGCTTGCTTGTAAAATCCATGTAATAACAAGAAGAGTGTCTGATGATATAAACCTATATTACTATGATGATGATGGAACCAAGAGGTTACTATAACCTCGGTGGAGGTCACAATCACCGCTGCAGTGACATCGGCGTTGTCGGCACACTATTTACCAGCTGGATCTACTATGAACTACTGAATGTGCCTTGCTAAGGGACATGGAGATGACTCTGGTTCGATTATGAGACGAGCTTGCTGACCATTGAGTATACATTGCATACATTAAATGCTACAAGTTCAATGTAATAAGACATATCTGGAAATAAATAGTACTTACTTTTGAACGCTGGATGGAGTCGGAGAGCTCTCTCGATGTAAGTCATTGAATAATCACAAAAAGGTCCGAAATAATTCGCAGAGCAGTTACAAATTTTTCCCGCTTTTCCCGTATCCACGCAACTCCCGCCATTTGCACATTGTTCATGATTGCTGCATGTATACGCTGTGATATCTTCTTCAGAATACGACTGCTCAAATCTGGTGAGAAATGAATAAAGTAAAGTTGGTAAAAGTCAAGTTAAAACACCTAAATAACAGGCAAATTACTGAAGCTATTGGCGTATGCAGTTGTAATACTAACATGGACCATGTATATGGCTATGATTCGTAACGCTATTTCTTGGACACTGTACAAAATATGGGAAAAATATATTGAACGGGCGCAGTGCAAACAGTGCTAATTCAACATTCATTGAAACAGTGATAATTTAAGGAATGAATTTTGCTGAATGGTGGAAAGAAGGGAATTAATTGTTAATGTTACATTTCGTGTAAACGTTATTGTATAGTTTTTTGAGGGGTCACTCTTATATATACACTCCTGATTACAGGGGAGGATGCTCTGTATATTTTAAACTCTGTTTCTGTAGGGCTGCGTAGACTGGAATACTGCGTACTGCTAGGTAAGGTAAGGTATGAATTGAACCACAAAAGTATAAATCTTTTTGAATAATTTGAAGTGGAAAAAATTAACCTAAATACAGAGACAGATTACAATAGATCCTGCTTACTACTTGGAAATGTGCGAATTGCAAATAGGTAATATGATTTGAAATACTGTAAAGCAAGTACTCACTTAACGTCATGGATAGATTCTTGAAAAGTGTGACTAAGTGAAATGACGTTAAGCGAAACGAATTTGTGGAAATATAGAATGGAGGGGTCTGCAAGCACTATATTTTCATTTAATGTCAGCTCAGGAAATTTGATACTTTGTAAATACTCCACTGAGATCACTTTACTTTCATTGTCATTGTTTGTCAGAGGGTAATCAAAGCAAGCAAGGCTTATTACGCCACACTCGCTTAAACACCGAGGGACTGAGCTAACTTTAAAAGAAACTTTTATTTTTTCTCGTTTCAATGGAAATTTAGTTATGGATGCGTTGAAAATAAAATATAAAGACTTTTTTATTATTCTAGTGCGAGCTTGACGGAGTGTCTGGGAGAAATGCAGCTTTGCAGCCCTTATGGACAAGTCGCTGCTGATCAAAGAAATACTCTACTATTACTACACTGATCTACAAATGAAACATTTTTTTTGATACGCTGCAATATATAAGTTGTTTTTACCTATATTTGGGGTGCTGATTTCAAATCTGGTGTCAGATTTTTTCCTATACGTCTAGATTTCGAAATATATGCGCTTTTTGTCAT
>QRAM01000572.1:0-22135 GCA_013436055.1 Halocynthia roretzi | reverse complement strand
TAGGGCTGCGTAGACTGGAATACTGCGTACTGCTAGGTAAGGTAAGGTATGAATTGAACCACAAAAGTATAAATCTTTTTGAATAATTTGAAGTGGAAAAAATTAACCTAAATACAGAGACAGATTACAATAGATCCTGCTTACTACTTGGAAATGTGCGAATTGCAAATAGGTAATATGATTTGAAATACTGTAAAGCAAGTACTCACTTAACGTCATGGATAGATTCTTGAAAAGTGTGACTAAGTGAAATGACGTTAAGCGAAACGAATTTGTGGAAATATAGAATGGAGGGGTCTGCAAGCACTATATTTTCATTTAATGTCAGCTCAGGAAATTTGATACTTTGTAAATACTCCACTGAGATCACTTTACTTTCATTGTCATTGTTTGTCAGAGGGTAATCAAAGCAAGCAAGGCTTATTACGCCACACTCGCTTAAACACCGAGGGACTGAGCTAACTTTAAAAGAAACTTTTATTTTTTCTCGTTTCAATGGAAATTTAGTTATGGATGCGTTGAAAATAAAATATAAAGACTTTTTTATTATTCTAGTGCGAGCTTGACGGAGTGTCTGGGACAAATTTTTTTTGATACGCTGCAATATATAAGTTGTTTTTACCTATATTTGGGGCACTGATTTCAAATCTGGTGTCAGATTTTTTCCTATACGTCTAGATTTTGAGATATATGAGCTTTTTATCATTTTTGTGGAGATATTTTACTAGTAAAAAAAAAAAATTTGTCTTCTCCCTTACACTTCAAAATGTTAGTTGTTATCAGCTATATCTGATGCTCTGATTTCAAATCTGGTGTCATATTTTGTCCAGTACGTCACGTTTTTGATTTATCAACCTGCATGTATCTACCATGCAAATTTTCCATTTCTACCATGTGTCAACGTACTGGAAAAAATCTGACACCAGATTTGAAATCAGCGCACTTGAATTACATAGAAATGGTTGTTAGTTTATTTTGTAACATTTTCTTGTAGATCAGTTTTCTATCTGCGGTAGAAGATTGCTTTAGATTGCGGCTTGATTGCATTGGTTTTGATTCATGACGTAATTGCAAAATTTTTTCGATAGCACTCGAGATATTATCTTATAAAGGTAGCGATATCTCCTTGCTACTATCTAGATTCTGGACGAGTGTTTACGAAAATTGACTTGGCCACAAACCACAAAAAACGAATTCGCGTGATAGTAGACGAATTGTAGCGTGAGAAGCGACAAACATATTTATTCAACTATATTAAATAACAACGCTATCGACGAGACAAATATCATGTGGCCCATATCACATATCTGTAATGTCCTTCGCGGCTTGGTTAGCAGTTTACTATGCTGAATCATTTCTCGACCAAGTATAGAGATTGAAAGCCAACGACAGTGATTTTTATTTCTTTCTAAAGATGGGGATTTTTATGTAAATATAGACACTTAGTGACCCCTTGATCTCTATCCACCCCTCAAAAGTTCACAGCACAGGGGGCGCCCACGTCGAGAACCACTGAGCTAAGTATGAGTTTTAATTTTCATGTATTGATAAGATAATAAATTATAAATTAATCTTTATTACGAATTATATTTTTAAATTGATATAATGGTAAAGTTAGTTTAAAGATTGGCAATTCCAGTGTTTGCCATTGCGTTAGGAACCACTGATATATATTGAAACGGAATTTATTTCATCACATCTACTGGTAAATAACATTTGCAAAACAAACTTCCACAACATTATTCCCGTTAATTTCACAGCGTTCCACTTTTTTACAAGTATTCACAAGCACGCATTAAATACGATGTGAAATATTTTCGCCTGCCTTCGGCGAGGAACAACGAAGCGATCATCATTTATATAAAACTTAATTTCGTCATAACAGTGCTATGAGGCGACAAGGGGAATGCGATAGGCGAGGCAATTGTGGTTGTGTATGGGAATGTGAAATGTACAACAAGCATCGATAGTTGCTGTAAACATTAACAGGAAGATGGTCCACTAATACCTTTCAGCATAAACATCCGAGAAATATTTTAAGCACTCTAGACACGACACATAAGCTCTCTATTAACCTTAAACAATAAGAGCACTTGGTGTTACTGTAACATTCAGTTATATCTCGTGGGAATGAATCAAAGTACATATCATGTCTTTTCCTATACACATGTAACAACGAATATAATATGTCGCGTAGCGCTGTTTAGATCCCTTCTCACACTGACTATGTAGCAATAAGCATTTGTTATTTCAGAAGTAGAAAATATTTAACTGCAGTTGGGTTTCGGCAATAAATTGGCTTTCCATAATAAACTACTAAATTCAAGATGAAGTCTAGTCAGTTATACAGATGTAGTCTGCACATGCGCGTTAAAGAGATCATGGGATCAGAGTTGATATTTAACTTTAAAGAAACCATTTTTTTTCAATTTTATTTTTCAAAATTTTTCCAATCCTGACATTTTGTAGGAAAGTATGATCTTCAGGTCTTCATTACGTCATACTGACTGATAGTTACAACGATATTTCTGGACTGTGATAGGTTGATCTTGTTTGAATGTAAACAACATCTAGCCACGAAGTATTAGTTCACTGCGCATTACATTATTTACAACGTTTAATTTCGGCATTTTGTTTTATTCAACTACAAACAATCTTTAATATAACTTTGACAGATAATGACGTCATCAATACCTCTCCCATAGTAATCGAGAATGTATAATATATGAAGGTGAACCCACATAAGATTATACAATAACAAATACGCGGAACTTATAACTTAAAACTAAAAGCACCATTCATGTAAAGCAGAAACTTGTTATAGGGTAAATATAGGTTTGAACCTGAAATACATTTCAGAAATATAGAAGACTTGATTTACAAAATAAAAGTTCCTACACCATATATATAAAAGTTTAATTTTTGAGTTGGTCATGAGCTGTTCTTCCTACAGATATGTAGTTAGTTAGTGGATAAGCATTGTACTAAGAGATATGGAGGTTTTACGTTTTTAATGTCGCACATCATCATCTATACGACAAGTGCGGCAAAGATGTTATTTTCTTCTTTCTCCAAACAGTGGTTTCCAACCTTTTTCTTATCGCATACCACTTGGAGATATAGTATATGTATATTGCCTAAAAACTTCTCTCGATCGTCACAATAATTAAATATTTTAATTATCAAAATATATAACTTTTACGGTTACAAGAAAATCACAACAAGTAGCCTAAGTTTTAACTTGAACGAATAAATTGATGGTCTTTGCTTTTAAATTTAACTAACGTTCAAAGGCACTCGCGTCCCACTTGGATAGCTCTCGCGTACCACTAGTGGCACGCGTACCACATGTCAGATTGTTGAAACGAATCCTGGTCGTTAAGTGAGGAGTTTGTTACTGACCAATTTACTTTATAATTTACAACTACCAGGAAGTGTTATAATTCACTACGAACAACAAATCTAAATGTTTTCCCTTCTGTGACATAACCAAGGAAAAGAAATTTCATTATTTACTCACAATCTTGGATCTATATCCTGAGTATTTTCTTCATTATGAACTTCTTCGGTCTCATTGGGTGGATCGAGATTTCGAAATGATAAATTGTTCGTAGCTTCTTCGATACCCAGAAGTCCAGAGTTATAAACAGTCGATCCCGATGTGTTACGAACGAATAGAAAAACCAGCAGCAAAGCAGGTCCCTTCATTTTATCACGATATGGCAATCTTCACGAATATCCAAGTCAAAATTGACACCGATGATTAAAAATCTTTCCGCCGTAAACTGAGGTTAGATTTTCGGCAGATAAGTTGACTATTTCTCGGTCTACTTATTTGCAAGCAAAATTCAGGCGATCAGTCTTTTTACTACTATTACTGCGAAGTACTGTGAACCGCACTTCTCGTCTAAAAAACGAAAATCTTGATTATTTATGAGTAATCAGTGAAAAACTACTTTTTTTTTCTCTTTTTCAAACGAAAAATTATCCTTATTAAAACGAACGAATTATCTCAGACTTGAAAGCGAGCCAAAATCGTGTTGAGACAAATCTTTATTATTTTTTTGCTGCGGTGTCTAGTTGTTGTAATTCAGGTCATCTGACTATCGATTGCAAATTCACACGCAATGAAGTATTTATGATTTCATATTGCATCTGTACCTAATGAATTGCGCTTCCCCTTACACTTACCAGTCATCAAACACAAGACTGAATGCTGTATAGACATGGTAAATGTAGATATCACAAGTAAAATACGTAGCTGAGACAGATAAAGGTAATTAAAGCCTCATTCTATTCTCTGTTTCTCTGATTTTATTCTCTATTTCCCTTCACAGCTATTCTATTCTCTGATCGCTGTTTGCTGGTTGTCACGTCTCGTGGCTATATTAAGCCATTATATATACTAGCGGGGTAAGCATTTGAATGACCTAGTGTAAGCATCCAAATGATATGGAATAAAGAAATTTTCAACCGATAGCTAGGGGGCGTTAGAGCAGTCCCAAGGCTTGCCCGGGCTCCGGAGGATCTTTTTTTAAACGAAAGGCCGGGTACCCCTAAATCACCACATTAAATTTGGTTCAAATCGGTTCAACCGTTTGGTCTTGTATATCGTAAAACCGACATACACACATTCGGTTTTATTTATATAGATAAAGAAGGTACTATATTTATATATGTACTTTTATATTCAAATTTATTTGGCCGGAAACGCATGTAAATCACATAGATCCGTTTACATCTAAAGATTCCCAGAAATTAAGGAACAAACACGGCATTAGGACAAAGTTTAATTGATAAATCATTTAGTTATAGGCAAATGAAAAAAATGTTTGTAATTACCAGAAAAACTAATGAATTGAATTTGCCTACAAGACGACCTACCTCATGCATATATTATATAGTGCTATTATTACTCCTCCTCTGTCTCCTCTGTCTCCTCTGTCTCCATCTGTATTACTGATTAGAGTTCATTTTGAATTTAGTAGTTTATTATTGAAAGCCAATTTAAGGCCAAAACCCAACTGCAGTTAAATATTTCCAACTACTATAAATAACCAGTGCTTATTGCTACATAGTCAGTGTAAGAAGGGATCTAAACAGCGTTACGTTACATATTGTATCAGTTGTTACATTGGTATAAAAAATGACATGATATGTACTTTGATCTAAAATTGAACGCTATAAGCATATCGTCCTTGAAAGAAAATAATTTCTGAACTTTATCTCACAGGAATATGTTATGTCGAAAACCTCGATCCTCTACCATTAAGATAACCGGTATTTATCACTGCATAGTCAGCCCTGGCCCTGAGTATAAGCTCATTACTTCGTCATTACAACATTTTCAGAGCAGTTTACTTTTCTCCTCCACTTACTTTTGTTTACAGGTAATAAATTAAAAGATAAATCGGGACATAATCTCATAAACAGATTTAACAGCTGATAAATGAAACTTTGAACGACATTTCTTGATAGGTTAATTCAAAGATAAAACATGAGAAAACTCCGTTCCTAGAAATTCATGCTTATACTGAGCTTCTATATATTGAATCTCCATAAATAAAATAAAAAACTGTGTGTGTGTGCGCGCATAACTCCTAGGGTTCTTGATTCAGCGCTCTAAAAATTTGCACAGGGGTCTGTTGCCGACGCTGAAGTGTCATAGTCAATTTTTTTCACGTAGCGCTGTTTAGTTCCCTTCACACACTAACTAAGTAGCAATAAGCACTGGTTATCTCAGTAGTAGAAAATGTTTAACTGTGGCTGGGTTTCGGCCTTAAATTGGCTTTCAATAATAAACTACTAAATTCAAGATGGAAGTCTAATCAGTTATACAGATATGAAGTCAACCTGCACAGGCATATAAGGAGGCAAAAAAGGCAAGGAATAATTATCACTTATCATCTAACAGAGAACATTTTGAACTTACTATCAACAATATACACCTCGCTATCTAGCTGCAAGTGTGAAATAAATATGAGCAGTAATACAACGAATTAGCTATATGGCTTTTGATCCAGAGTGAATGAAGTGGATATGAAGCTCTGATACAGAGTAGGCCAACTTCCCTATTTGCCATCCCCAGCGGAATTCAATGCGCTTAAGTAAATATACCACTGCCTACCACGATCTGTCAGTACAGTACAATTACATCTGATTCTCACACCTTTGCTAACAAACCTCTTATACGTTTCAAACAGACCAAGCGAACGCATCAAAAACTTAGCCAAGGGGCAAATGCGTTGCAATACGAACCACCGACTGTAAAGAGCAGTCGTTTTTATTGTCAAAATATTAAATATCAGAATTCGACGATGACACTTTTTTGAATTCGAGATTCAATCGATAATGACTCGTTAGCATAACTCAAATTGCGGAAATACCGGCGAAAACTTTTAGATTAACAAGAAATAACTATCGAGGGTGGAGTTTGACTGAGTAGATGTAAACAAATATACATCATAACACACAGTACCTTGCACGACCCTAACTTCGTACTTTCACACTTGCTAAATGCTAAATTCAGAGCTGTGCAACCTTGCAGCACTCCCGGGCCAAATACACTTAACTGAATTAGACGGCGGGCCGCACTTGCATTTCAAATCGACTATCTACTAGTGACTGGCATGAAAAAAAATCGATTTGATTTTCTTGCAAATCAAATAAATCAACTTTAGGGACCCTTCACTTCGCTATTCATATAACATCAAAAACCGTGATACTGAATTCCTGTCACGGGTCGTACTCTATTCAAAAACCGCAGTTCCCCGCGGGCCGTACAAATTCAGTTCGCGAGCTACATTTGGCCCGCGGGCCGCAGGTTGGACACTCTTGGTTAAATTCTTGGGAAAGTTCCAGAATCACATTATTTTTACCGTGCTCTGTTCTGTTCGATCCGAAATCCGTAAGAAAAAGATCCGTAAAATCGAGGGTTCTTGAGTCCTATTATCTATGAATTCAAAGACTGCATTTGCAAGATAGAAATCTGTGCAACATGGTTCTTATATTTGTTGGTGGAAGTTGCAATAGATGTAATTCTAATCTTGGAAGTGTTTGGATACAAACAAGGAAGGTCAGATATGGACTTGACTATTCATAGCATCGCATCGACTGCATTGAAATTCCTTATATGGAAAGAAATATGAACGAGGTAAACCGCATTGAAAGGTCATCTCTGTAAGATATAATACAACATGCTGGCAAACGACCAGAAGGCGAAGCAAAGATAAGATGAATTCAGTGATAACGACATTCCAAACACAATTTCTTATGAGTGTTCCAGCCAAGTGCGTTTGCTGGCACATTTTCTTCTACAAAAAAGAGCTGATACTACGGAGATGAAGCATTCGGGTGACTTTGAGCAATAATGTTACGATTAAAAAACTATAACACTTACAAACACTACAGGTGATGAGTGAACAGTTGGTAGATACAATACAGCATTTGGTAGATGAAGTAAAGTGGTTTTACAGGCATTTGTACATTAAGTCACATAAATATTGTACTGTACAGTACTAGCAAGCTGACATTGGCACTCGTTCTGAATTAGAAGGGGACAAAGCACTTGGAAGTTGCAGTACAGTGGTTTTACAGGCACTTGCAGACTAAGTTACACAAATATTGTACTGTACAGCCCCCCCAAGTTGACATGGGCACTCATTCCGAATTAAAGCAAATTACGACTTGTCAAATACCGACTATCATGGGCGTCATACCACTGACGATCATCTCCTAGATAGTCGACCCCTTGGATAGACGCAATGATCCCCAAGGATCAATATTGACCCCTTTGCGAGCCCCATGTTGTTAAGTTACTATGAAATATTCTTTAATCACCACTTTGTCAAATTGTAGGATGGTACATTGTTGACGAGACAATTGCGGGCGTCAACCTTTGATATGTAACAAAGAGATGCCGCGATTTGAACAACAAATAAACATTATGCATATTTTGGCTTGCGTAGGCGACAATTTCAAGTGGTTTCCCTGGCAACACGCGGTTCAAAAATCAACAAAAAGCAACTAAAGTCGATATTAGACAAAGATACTTAGACCACAACATAGACCACTTTAATATTAGACCAGTTACTAAGAATTATATATTTCATCACCGAGAAAGAAGATGTTTAACTGCGGTTGGGTTTTGGCTATAAATTAGCTTTCCATAATAAACTACCAAATTCAAGATGAACCCCCCCCCCCCCCCCAGATGTGGAGTCAGACTGCGCAGGCGTATAAAGAGGCAAGAAACGGGGACGGAGGGGGGATGTTGAATTAAATTAAAATGATACATTTCATAAAAGTTGTTACACCGAAATTAACGAAATAGGGATGTTGTATCCTTGTACACTAAGATTAAGTAGTTATGTTAAGCAGCAAGTAGTATAATTTGACCATCCCCCAAAACATCCTGGCTAAATATACGCCTTGGTAAGCCTTGGTGTAGTTGAAACTGTAGTCTCAGCAAAGATACTGAATATCGCAAAAGCAAATGAGACCTAAAACGAATTAAATAGAAACAGGAATGTAACACAGTAAAACACGACCCAACGAAAGAAAACATCGTAAGGATTTCAACCTACAAATTTTACCACATTGACATGAATCTACAGACCAAGGAACAAGATTTAAAAAACCGCTTCACTTCAGATGATTGCACTGTTACATGCATTGTGGAGTGTCGACACTCCTGATGTAATTGAAGGTCAAATTATAGAACTGACAATTAAATGATTTCGTACAAGTTAATTAACAATGTCTGACGAACGTGGAACATGGGAGTTGCCTGATTTAACAATAGCCTCTGTGGGATAAAATAAAAATGCAAATCAGCAGGAAGATGAGGAAGCGAGAAAGGAACTTAAATGGGAACTATGTAAACTATTGTTGGGACTGACACATGTTCGAATACGCGAAAAATTTGGATATTTGAATGCCATGTCAGTACAATAGTAATGAAACTTAGTGTACAAGTGCCTGTATAAGAGATAATTTCTTCAATCTTAGGTTTCTTGGTGATATACGCATATACTTTCTTCTCAACATGATGGATTAATGAATTATAGAAATGTATATGGAAAGCTAACCGAACACATAAATTACTGAGGATGAATAACTAAAAATATCAATTGGGTCATTAGAAATCTCGGATTGGGTTCTCTTGTTTGATATTGACTCGAGACTTGTAATATTTCTCACTTCAAAACTCCAGTCTTCAACGAGGGCTATTTTGTAACACCGCAAAGCGAGGTAGCTTTGAGTGGGGTACGAGCGTCTAATCAAGAGTCTAACCTAGTCACAGTCACAAATAGACTTCACATTCAACAATTAAGGTATTTCATCGTGAACAGCAATTAATTGCTACATTACCAATTAAAATGTATTCTAAAAATACTTTAAGCGTGTCTTAATTAATTGCAAAGGAGAATTAGGATGTTAAGACAATAATTACCGAGCAAGTGAACTGAACAGATCGATTGTTCAAATTGTGGCATGTCAAAATCATTTTCTAAGTATTTATTAATCCGATTTAGAGCAGTAACGAACTGGATCTTAACACTCCTGACTTAACGACCATTCACACTTACGACCGCTATCATGACTGTTACACTACGACCGATCCTCGCGCTTACGACCGTTAGAGAATGTCTCCAATAGCGGAATGAACATTAAACCTGACCCATCTTCACTTCACTAAATGTTATTACAGTTCCTCTTTATTCCTTGCCTTGCAGTCTAACTCCACATCTGTATAACTAATTAGAATCCATCATGAATTTGGTAGTTTATAATGGAGAGCCAATTAAATGCCGAAACCCAACTGCAGTTCAATATTTTCTACTACGAAGATGACCGGTGGTTATTGCTACATAGTCAGTGTAAGAAGAGTTCTGAATAGCTAAAATCTCATGGACAGAAACACGTTGCTATGTTAGGAATAGTATTTGCAAAAGTGCTTACGCGATAAATGTTCACAAGCTAAAAATGTGAATATTAAGAATTTCAGCACAATGTAACACATAATTACGACAAATTAGTTTCAGTGGGTGTTCAGATACCAGTGGCCCACTTGGCCTATTAGTGAATCCAGCTCTGGTCGGTCAGCCTCATGACAGCGGCCTTTGGCACAAATTGCTTAACGCGTACACGAATAGGCTATATTAAAAATCGATAAGAATCTTGCTGAAAGATTCCTTATATTTCATCAACTTCCTGAACCACGTTATCAGCTTATCTCGTGTTACATGGCATCGTTCGTTCGTTCGATATTTGACACCAAGTAGAATAAGGAAACCAAACGATTCCCATGATAAAAACTAGCCAAACTTCAACTAACTAAGTTGCCAGTAAACACATAATATATCACAAACATCAGGTGTAGATGCAGATCAGTATATGTCTGAGATAGAACTCATGTCCAGACCGTCACTAAGACTAACTATCTGGTAAAGTCAAACAAGCTCTCCGATTGTGAAAAATTGCATACATGAAAGCATGAAAGGGGCAGTTTTATTTTTGACGTAGTTTCATAATATGTTAATTACAAGATTAACTAGCTTGACTGTATTTTTGAATTGATATTGTTAGTTATCTAGAAGATGGAGGCGTCAGATTTTTGGACAGGGGGCGCAATTTTACTGTATTGTCATATATGAAGTTGCATCAACCTGAAGTTATCTTTAAAAAAGTCCTAGAGTAAAAAAACTAGCCATTAGTCATTGGTTCTCCTAGCCAAACACATTGAAACTTGCTCCTTACCATATAAGGCGTATACTGTCTAACCTTTGACCTGCGATTAAGCCTATATCAATGGAAAGGGAATTAAAAACGGAATATTTTTTATATCATGAATGGGAATAATATAAATATATACCGGTGACACCGGAGGTTAGGGTTCAAGGGTTAAATAAGATAATGCAATCGAGAATTCGCCGTCAGGCAGTTATTGTTTTATTCTGTTAACCTTCATCGAAGTACATGGTCATTGTGGTTATGTTATCCATGTATCCATCAAGTGCTCATGCAGACAATTTAAATGAAATTATAGACGAAGTTATTGTTCGATCACGATGACACGATAATGACGAACAATCGAACTTTTCACGACAAGAATGTGATCTCATAATTACAACTCTTTCATTGTTTTCTCATAAACTCCTGTTTGTTCTCGATTGTTAAGGCGACCGCGCAGGCGACAATGCTTCAAGTGATATTACATTATGATGAAATAAACGTGACATGATGTCAAACAATTGCTGATTGTTGGGAAAAAAGATTACATAAGAAAAACCACAGAAAAATTACATAACGATTTTTTTTGAACCTATACGGAGTATCATCGTGTACAGGTTGCAAACCATTTATCCAGTCTCCAGAAAACAAAAATCCGGTACTGAGATTGCCGGATTAATGATACCTAATTATATTAAGGCAACGAGATGATGTCCCTCGATCTACATTGGCGATTTTCCAACCGAATCGAATCAATGACATTCTTTGGCTCGTGATTATTAGTTCGGCGAGACATTCATTGCAAGCTTGGCACGCTCCCTTCCTGTCTTAAACCACTAATTTGAATTCGATACAACGCGCGAATGACTAGTGACTAATGTGCAGTACGAGTCTCTATGTGACAAGCTCTTTATTACAAGTTTTCTTTCGGCTAATTGTGGAACATTTATCGAGTTCAAAGTAGAGTTCACAGCAGACGAGAAAGTGTTTTTACTTATTTCGTTATGTTGAGGCGATTGTATAACATCTGTATAACTGATTAGACTCCATCATTTAATAGTTTATTATGCAAAGCCAATTTATTGCTAAACAGCGCTACGCGAAATATTATATTCGTTGATACGAAACGACACGATATGTACTTTGATTCATTCGCGTGATATACAATTGAATAGTACAATGTCATTGATTCAAGAACAAGCTGAACAAACTAAGCGCTTCACAATTCACAGCGACCGCATGAAGTTTCCCTATTTTTCTCATTTTTAAGTACGAAAAAAAACATTAATACAATTAAATTGCTATCAAATAGTTGGAAGGCATATATGTAATTAAGTTTTGTAAGATCATATGGCGGTACACCAAAGCTTTACATAGCTTAGGACCTTAGTAAGTTTAAATCCGTCATTAACAAGCTAGTTACGAAGTATCCGGCAAGCTTGTGGATAAATTCTGCGAACACTAAACAAAGCGTGTCGGTAGATGGCGCTAGAGATGTAGTACTATACTGTATTAGACCGTTACCGGTAGTTTCATGCGACTTTTTTTGTCCGGGAAGGACAGAGCGGATACAGAGGTAATTATTATGGTGTAGCGGGTACCCATGCACTGATCACTCGCCTGAATAACGACGGGCACTAGAAATTCTAGGGTTAAACTCATTTCAATTGGGAAATAACCCTTAGGGGGAGGGGGGGGTGGACATAGATAAAGGGGGCACTAGGTGCTTATGTTTACATAAATATCTCCATCTTTAGCACAAGAAATAAAAATCACTGCTGTTGGCTTATCAATCTCTATACTTGGTCGGAAAATGATTCAGCGTAGTAAAGAAAAAGATGCTTACCAAGCCGTGAAGTAGATTGCAGATATGTGATGGGCTCGAGAGATGTATTGTAACTGATATATTTAATTTAGCTAAATCTCACTAAGGTCAGTATAGCATAGGTACTTTGATATAGAAACGAAAGCTACGCTGGTACAATAGAGCTTATTATGAGGTATCTGTGACAACTGCTATCAAAACAAACCTGTCTCTCTCTAGTCTAACTAAATTAAACTGGGTGATACTAAAAAAATTAAAGAGCAACAGGACTTGTTACGTATTAATCAATTATATTTCATTGGATAACTTTCCTCTTATGGATGAGAACGTAGTTGTCTGGATGTAAATTATAATAAAGATACAAATGAGTGAAGAGCAAGAGTAAGAGCAAAGGAAAATTTCGTTTTTTTAAGGAAGGCGAGTAATGCTACCGATCTCTGTAGTTACTGTATATGTATAATTAAGGATTGGGTGAAATCCCATTCAGGTTACCTAGTGGTATTCTATCCGCCATACATCCAGCACATGTACACACACACTGACAACAGAAATCAAATCACCCAGGTCAAGGTAGGTGTATTGCGCCCCCTATCGACACATTATCAGCAGAATTCAATTTCACTATTTTATTACAATATTAGTGATAAATTGGAAGAAATGTGTTAAAATTCATATTTATAAACCAGAAACAAAGGCAGAAAAATGCACACAGCAAAAATATAAAAATAAGTGTTCTTTTTCTAAGGGGTACTTATAGTATTTCCTATGGCAAGCACTGCACCACTGTCAAAACATTTGACATCCATCTGCAAGGTAACTTTACCATAACATCAATTCAAGAGAACAAGTCAGGCTCGTTCATATTTTAAATAACAAATTATGGAACTACGTTAAAATTACAATTGCACCTTTGATGCTTTCTCTTATGCAATTCACAATCTGAGAGCTTGTCTGAATTTAACAGAAAGTTAGTGTCAGTGTCTTCATGTGGTACCTGAGGCATGTGCCATCCCTGCCTTCTTAGGTATGCCACTGACAGGGCCACTTTGAATCTATTTTTGTATAAAAGAAACGTACATTCTACAAAAACGAACGAAAGGTTAGCTTTCAAAGCTAATATAATTCACTGTAAAAATATATAATATTAAATTCACTACTGAATGATGTCAATGAAATTTCAGTAAAGAAATACATAGTGCAAACTTTCCTATCTGCTAGATTCTGCATACATCTGCACTGCAACATTATCACTGCATTTAAATATACTATAACCCCGCACCGTATCTTCACACCACTGGTATGAAACACAAGTAACTCGCTTTGCGCTGTTCCAGTATTTCTCTTGTCAGCAACTCGAGTCCCGTAAAGGGAAATATCATCAGTTTTGACTCGATATCAAACAAGATAACAATCTGAGATTTCTAATGACTCGTTTGATATGTTCAGTTAGTCATCGTCAGTAATATATGTGGAGTACTCGGTTAGCTTTCCATATACATTTTTATAGTTAATTAATCCATCATGTTGGGAAGAAAGTATGTGCTTATATCACTAAGAAACCTAAGCTTGAAGAACTTATCTCATATACATTAATGTTATGACCTAATATGTTCAGTTAGTCATCGTCAGTAATATATGTGGAGTACTCGGTTAGCTTTCCATATACATTTCCACACTAACCCTGTTCAGTGCAGATTCGTTCAGCGCTCTGTTTTCAAGAACACATCATGAGCGCAAAGTGTGGTTTTGTACTTTATGTACTTTCTGTGTACTTTAGACATTAATACAGCGCACCGTTTCTCTCTGAGGTTACCAAGGGATCATGGGGTTGCTAAGGATTCTAAGGGGCATTAGGGCAGGTATTTCTGTAGTTGAAGTACGATGAATTTGCAGTATGGGTATCGCTTGTCAAGAAACATGGACGGAAGTAATTTTGCCACGTCACCCTTGAACTTTCACCTACGAAATCTCTCTATAACTTATACAAATCGAAATCTCTTTTTTGCGAATGTGAAGTTTGTCTCTCGTACGGTTTGTAAGTTGTCCATTTAGCTACGCTTGGTTCGACGTAACTCCCAATATTATGATTCTTTGAATCGTTCGCGACATGCCACTGGAATCGAAATTTTGAGCTGTTACTGTTGGGCAGAGTCTTTGCTTGACCATCGATTCTCTTCGGCGGCCTCTTGACCCTCGATTTCTCGGGATGCTTACGAGATTCATCTATGGGTGTGTATTTTCCAGATGACAATTTGTCATCCAACTCATCCTCTTGGCTCCTGGATCTCCTTTTATCTCTTGCCGAAACTCCAACGGATGTGCCGTTAGTGAGGGCATAGGATTTTGAATTTAATGCTTTATTCCGTCTTGGGGACTTTTGTTCTTTTGATGGAAGGATGACCCTGTTATCCTGCAACTTCAAGGATGAAAAACCATCAATGAGGTCATCTTCATCCACGTTTTTAGATACTGGTAACCTCTTCCGCTCTCTGTAAGGTGAGGAAGATGAATCACTGATGTCATCTTGGTTAGAATCCTCTTCGTAATTCGTGGTGGTAATTTTTTCTGGGGATCTTAGTTTCTTTCGGTATTTTTCAGCAGGATCCGAATCCTTTTTCCCAACTCGACGAGACGACTCATCTTGACGAGAATCATCATATTTATATTTTCCAAAGGCATATTCATCTGGTGATCTTTGCTTCCTCCTGGATGCCTCACTATGATCAGGATACTTCTTCCTATAGTCATCCCGGTTAGAATCTTCATCTCTCATTCTTCTGGAAGAATATTTATCTTGAGATCTTCGATTCGTCCTTGATTTACTTATATCAGCGTACTTCTCTCTGTACGGGGAAGAAGAAGACGAAGAACTCTCATCCTGATGTGGATGTCTTTTCTCTTTAGAAGGTGATGAGGATGAAGAGCTATTGTCATCCAGGCTGTTAGAATCATCATCCCTATACTTTACAGACAAAAATTTGTTCTCCATTTCATATTTCTTCCTATCTCTCCTTTTAGGAACTGGAGGAGGCAGGCTCTCCTTCCTCCAGTGAATAGAAGATGAGGAGTCACTCGCACCATCTTTATCATCACTGTAGTACGGAAGTTTTTCTGCAAAATCCACCTCCTGAAGAATCTCAGTACCAGGAGAAGTAGACGGATTTTCGGACTGATCTCGAGCAATTTGAATCCACGGTTGAGTTTCGAAATCGCTGGAGGAAGATGCAGAACCTGGATCTTCTCTCTTCAACAGAGCTGGGGAACTTTTAACACTAGATGGTGCCATTTTAATGGCAGTGGGAGCGTTGACGAGGGAGACGGGGACAGGGGAGCGGTTGGTATATATCAGTAACAGAGGTTGGTGGTGACCTTTGATGCATTTATGAAGAACATCTTTCCAATGCTTCCCAATCTCCGTTACCGAAGCATCGTCTATTGAAACCCAGCGGTTCGTTTTCAGATTGTGAAAAAAGGTTGTGTAGTGCTTGCCGTAATAACAAACGATCGAAGAGAGATGATATTCATGTTTCGTAACGCTCTTGTCGAGAACATGATGATACATATCCTGCAATTTGACAGAAGTGTTTATGGTGTGTAAAAGTTCCGATATATTTTCGACACACGGTTCTTCGCTGTCCCATATTATCCCGATGCTGATTACGTCCGGACTGTTCATGAGACTCGTGCGAGTTTCTATCATGCGACCGCAATCGTTGGGGCATTTTTTACGACCTCGACTAACAGAACGAATCAAACGACTGAACGTAACGTCCGAATGATTTCCTAAATGACGTCGTTCGCTCGACTGCAAAGGAAATAACGCTTATTAACCGGCGATATATTATTTCCTGTATTTAATATCATTAAAAATATGTCTGCTAAGAACACAGCTGTGGAGTGAGAATGATTATGACCATCATTGTACTTATTTTTTCACACCACATTCCTACAGACATCAGCAATGTTCTCATTTTTATACGGTTCAAAGCAAATAATCTGAGTTACAACCACATATATATATATATATACAGTGTATACTGATAATATGTTTAATGTTACTCGATGTTTGTAACTTGTTTAATGATGAAATTTCAAAAATTCATAACGGAATAGCAATAAACTGGGGGTCGTGTAGGATTTGCAAGCGGGGTGTTGAATGCCAATAATAAGCATTAAAAAAAATAGAAAATTTTAATGATTATTTAATAATGAATGGCTGACACTGATTATTTAGCCCAGAGATGTGCAACCTGCCGCCCGCAGGGAGCTGCGGTCAATGTCAGTGGGGCGTGAATTTTTTTCAAAGATGTAAGCAGCCCAAAAATATTCAGATCATTGCAGAAGATTATGAATATATGGACGTGTAGTCGAAAACAGCACGAGATAAAACTTATCAGGAACAAGTTCACACTTGTTTTAGTATTATGTTAGTCATGTTTACGGGGTGGGCAGACTACTCTGCAAATATCTCAGGGCAGGCCAGCTTACCCTCCCCCCTAGCTTTCCAGGTCTATGTAGACTCCACAGCTCTGGAATTAAGTCCCCATATTTACCCCTCAGCCAGCAACATAACAAACAATTACCTTAACTTTATTGCATATCGCAGTTGCAGAAACATAATGTACAAGTTGAACAAATGGAAGAGGTTCTGATGTTTCTCCGCACTCGCAGACACCTTGCTCTATCAGCATCATCCCGAATCTCTGATGCGGAATGCAATGCTTCGCCGAACACATATCCTCATCGTTGTCATCGACTACGTGACTGTGTATTCGCTGAAGCAAATTCTCAAAACATTCGGCAGCATCGTCCATCAAGCCGAGTTGAAACCTGAATGCAAAATATATTGTTGAATTCCAACTACTTTCTCATAAAGAAACTGTAAGTGTGTGTCTGTTCGTTCGCCCATAACTACAAGGGATTTTGACCAGGCCAATGGGATATAACTCCCACAAATTCCCCATAAACTTAATAATTCATAAACTGCAGCGATAAGCAAATTAATCTGCCGCCATATAATAGCAAGTACAAACCTGTTTTGCTCTTCAAAGTTTTCAGCCATCGCGGCTCTCAATCTCGTAGGCGGTAAAATGTCATCTTGACTGTATTTGAACCTGGCAAAAAGATTTTTCAATGCACAGAAAATGCACGACTCTCCGCTACACGTATGTCCGGTAAACCGGTTGAAATTAGTTCGGAAAACATCAATATGCCACAAAACTTGCACGGCGCTGTTCAAAAAACAATTGTTTTGTCCCGGTTTGTTGGACAATCCTTTCGTTTTGACGGAAGATTTCTTCGACGAATATTGGACAACGTTACGCTTGAAACGCGAGAGCATTTTCTTGGACGAAACACAGAACACATTTGTCAAATTATGAGACGTTTATCGAGCTACATTGGTCTAAATCAGTTCCTGTAATAAATATCAATCCAGTCATTAAAATCCTCAATTTTATAAAAACCTAAACTAGCTTCTGGCTTGCGTCTACAAAATTATAAAATATCGATTCTGATAACTTTTATACACGAGAAATTAAACTATATATAAAATAAGATATGGAATGTAATGTTTACCAATGAATGAGGTCATTGTCACATGATACTGAAGTCATGTTTTCCATATCAGGCGGCTGTGATTGTAGTAATATATATATCGTAAAGTATATGCCAGCATATAAGTCGAGTCTTGACGCATAAAAAAACTAGGGGTCGACTTATACGCCGTACATGAAGTTGTCGATACATGGCAGAGACGGAAATAAGGCCGTGACATTACCAGCCGGCATACATCCATACAGCAGTGAACTAATACTAGCATTCTAGTGTTGTATGAAAGATCAAAAGTTGTGACATTACCAGCAGGCCTACATCCATACAGTAGTGAACTAATTCTATCATGTTAGTCTTGTATCACAACTTGTATGAGAGATTCAAGTTTTATATACTACTTGCATGCTAAGGGGGGGGTTAACACATACAAATTCTTGATAGTTAGAAGGAAGTAATGCTTTGAAACTTTGATGCTAATGCAGGTACATTAATAATGCCAACTACTAACAGTATAAGCTGTTGTAATATGACCAGTTAATGGTATAATTAGTAGTATTAGTATTGTCACCCATCGCTCTGTGATCAGAGCTTATCAGTAGTACTGGCAGTTGGTATCGTGGTATTAAGTCTTGTTCAAGGTCGACTAGATCACCTTACTGTTTCTTCACCATTCCTTCTAACTTTACCTCTGTATTTAATACATTCTTTTACTTTATGTTTCATGAAATTATTTATTTCTTTGTTACCACACACCACTCATATTAAGTGTAATTCCGTTTTCATTCAAGGTGGCCTTGATTGAAAATAGGCCGGAAAATACATTTGCCACTAACTTTCCTTTATAATTTACCGCCTGTGCTTGCATAATAGTGAAAGGTATAATCATATATTGTATTGTACGTTTGCACTTATCTAAGGACACTTAATTCACTGTTCAATAATGAAAATTTATAAGCCATCTCTTTATAATCTCTCTTCGTCATCTCAACCTTGAAAGCTTTCCGTGATATCTTCCTGTGTAACTAATATCGCTTAATTAAATTAATCTTCCTTTTTCGCCTTTGTTATAATTCAATTCAGGCAGGAATTTCAATTCAATTACTTTCTTATCAGCATCATATTTATCAGTTAGTTATTAAATGTCAGCTCATAAAAATTACAGAAAGAAAACCAAAAAATACTACAACCGCCAGTAGTCAATAATACCTCGCGGCATTCAATAACATTTCAATTTTGTTTGGCAAAAAGTTTGATACTACTTTTCCTAAGTGATAAGTGATTATTGATCTAAACAGCGCTATGCAACATATTATATTCGTTGTTACATGTGTATAAGAAATGATATGTACTTTAATTCATTCGCATGATCTAGAATTGAACGCCACATATGCAATATCTTTTAGTAAAGGCAGATGTAATTTTTTCCAGTTACCTTCCCCCAACAGCTCTGATTTAACCTCCGGTAATTCTAGTAGCATAATTTTACTGAACTTTCACCTCCAATGGCAGTAAATCGATTTGTTCATCGTAAATATACAAAAACACAAAATAGTTTCCGGCTAGCATCTGAAAAATTATGAAATAACAAATCTAGTAGCTTTTTTACACGGAAAATTAAACTATGTATAATATATAATATCAAACACAATGTTTACTAATGAATGAGGTCACTGTCACATGATATTGAAATCATGTTTTTCATTTCAAGCGGATATGATGGTTGAAGAATATATATTGTAAAGTGCCAGCATATATCTTGAGTCTTAAAGATTGGAAAATAGCTTAAAAACTTTCTACACCGAGCATAAAGTTATCAATACAAGGCCGAGACGAAAATAAGACACAACTAGCAGGCCTACTGTGGCGTTCAATTCCTATATCATGTGAATGGATCAAAGTACATATCATGTCATTCCCTATACACATGTAATAATGGATATAATATGTCGCATAGCGCTGTTTAGATTCCTTCTCACACTGACTATGTAGCAATAAGCACAGTAAAGGTTTAACTGCAGTTACTTAATAGACTTTCTATAATAAACTGCCAAATTCAAGATGAAATCAAATCAGTTATACAGATGTGGAATCATACAAAAAAGAGAAAGGAATAATAATATTTACTTACCATCTAACAGAGAGCATTTTGAACTTACAACCCATATTATATATAGCTATATGACTTCTGATGTTGAAGTGGGATGCCCTTCTTTCCCACCAACTATAAAAACGTGCAGCTACCAACAAGTTATAAAATTCGCCTCAGCATTTACTATAAAGAATTTGTATGTGTTAACCAGCAACCAACCATGAATGTAGTACATTCTTCACATAGTAAAACTTTCCAACTTGTAAACAGCAATCCATACCAATCAATCAAACCATAAAATCATTCTTTATTCTAATGTTTAACCTTCTTCTCGCACGCTATGTAACTTCTCGCATTGACAACTTTAAAACATCTATTACAATGGAACGTTTCCTACAAATATTTTGATGCCGCAGAACCAAATTAAGGTATTGTAAAGTATTTAATTGAATTGATGCAACGCCTCAAGCTATGCAAATCTATCAATGGACCTCTGCACACGTCACTTGACGACAGCGGTAATTATAATTATGATGTAACTGAGATCGAATTAATTGAAAACATCGCCTGCAGAGTTGACTGAACGCCACGACTGTGACGAGGTCGTAGGTCAGAGGTGTGCAACCTTGTAGCACTCCCGGGCCCAATACACTTTACCAGATTAGACGGCGGGCCGCGCTTGCATTCCACATCGATTATCTACTAGTGACTGGCATAAAAAAAATCTTTTTGGTTCCTTCGCAAATCAAATAAATCAGCTTTAAGGACCCTTATCTTCGCGGTTCATATAACAGGGAGAATCAGCTCAACGGAATGTACTCATAGTTCAAGTTACGCAACAAGCCTAACGACTTATGTGAATACGACTTAACATAGAATATGACTCCTATCATCCTTAAATCGTAATATTAAAACAATCCTTGAATTAATGCAACATGACTTTATTTATTTCAACTATACAATATTAATTACATGACGTATTACTGACTGTACATGGTATTGATGGTTCTAAACAAATTACTGTTAATTGTGAGAAATTGATTCCAGTATATGGGAAATATGATTTATACAAATTCGAGTTAGTTTTGCTTTTTACGGAACTTAATCTCGGTAAATTTGTACGAGTAGTAGCGAGTATTTTTCCAGTGATACCAGATGATGTTTTTGCCACTTGCTCCTGTTCCACCAACAAGGTAAACACCGTTTAGATTTGAAGCCTGACAATGCTCATACCACCATGCCCCTGTAAATGTCACAGCACAGTTGCCTCTCGATCCATCATTATCTCGGTCTTTCGTTGAGAATTGTTGTCCATTTTGCCATGCGAGCGAATCTCCCGCAGTTCCACTGTAATCACCGACAGTTAATCTGTAATTGTCGTTCGAACCAGAGATGGAAAATATTCTGGAAAATAAATCATTGTTATTTCAAGAAATAAACTTTTTGAGTCGTTCGTTGCAGTTTTACTGCAATAAATAGTTTATTTTATTATCTTGCGATATTTAATTATACAACATTATTGTGGTCACTATAGCTTCTCATTGCTGCCATCTACTGACCCATATTGTGCATATCTTCTCTCTCCTTCCCAGTCACCGATGTCCACACGTAACTCATAGCTTCCGTTCTTTGTCAGTTGATGAATTTTTTCCAAACCTTAAAATAATTAGCATTGTTGTTAATATCAATCTTAACTTACTTAGATGAGATATTTCTCAATATCCCACCAAGCCAAAATTCTTTGTCTTTTTCTCCAAACCCATTGACGTACTCGTTCCATCCTCTATAAAAATCGACAGAGCCGTCCATTCGTCTTTGAAAAACCTGGTTTAAATATCCTGATTAGCATTTTCCACCAGTTGATGAAAACCTAAGGTCAAAATTCAACTTACTGTCCAACCACCTCCGTCACTTGTTAGGTCACAATAAACCTC
>QRAM01000571.1:35037-50747 GCA_013436055.1 Halocynthia roretzi | reverse complement strand
ACCGCCTCAAGAGGTTTAGGTTGACCTCTAGGAGAGCAGGGGACAGTCAAAGGGGCCAATAAATATGCGAGGAGTACCAGAATGCATTCGATGGTGATTTAACTATTGTGGATGTTGGATCACAATGCTTTGTAATTCAGGATATTTTTTACCTGGTTGTTCTAGGTGTCAAGGCAGAGAGTTTTTTTATCCAAACACAGCAAATATTGAGGTGTATTTTGGTTCATCTTTTCTCCTTATGACTCACTTGACTACCCTACAATTTCTGGTCCAATGGTTCTTAACCTTTTTCTTCCAGCCCCTTCTGACATTTGGTTTGCTTGGGTTAGTGCCTCCTAAGCCTATGCTATACTGACCTCAGTGAGATTTTGTTAAGGTAAAAATAACAGTTTCAATATTTGTCAAACAGAACCACGAGTCTCTCCTATCACATATCTGTAATCTACTTACGGTTTGGTTAGCAGTTTTTATTTCCTATGCTGAATTATTTCTCGACCACGTATAGAGATTGCAGTAATTTTATTACTCGCAAAGATGGGGATATTTATGTAAACACCCAGTGCCCCCCAAGTTAAAAACCACTGGTCCAGAAGGATCGTTTCGAGGAAGTTCGAATAGAAGCACCCATAATATCATTTCTTCTGGTCCAATCAAGTTGAAAATAATAGAAAACCTGTCCTCGCAGGACAGCATAGGCGTACGAGCAGTGGGGAGGTTTCCCCTCCGAAAATTCCGGCAAAAATCAGGTGATTATCAAGCGATCCCAAAGCACATAACTTCGTTGCCTATTTATGCCCCTGTGCAGTCTGACTCCACATCTGTATAACTGACCCCCCTTCATCTTGAATTTAGTAGTTTATTATTATTTATTATAGAAAGCTAATTCCTTGTCGAAACCCAATGGTAAAATATACTGTACTATTAAACATTTTCTGCCACTGAAATAACCAGTACTCATTGCTTCATAGTCAATGTGAGAAGGAATCTAAACAGTGCTACGCAACGTATCACATTCGTTGTTACAATGTGTATAGAAAATGACATGATATGTACTTTGATTCATTCGCACGATATAGAACTGAAAGCTACAAAATTGCAGAAGTAGTTTGATATAGTTATACTTGAATGCATATATTTCGTTATTAGTAACTTCATTGTAATATATCAATCCACATTTATCCTAAATAACTAATTTTGTGTTTTATGAAAGTTTAATCCGAATGGGTAGCTCTCAATAATTCTCAACGTTGGTGGGCGCCCGTGGTTCAATTTGCGGCCATTTATATTTGGTGAAAAAAGGGTGCAAATAATAACGTCACCAGCACCAAAATATGGCCGAAACTCAGCTGCAGATAAATATTTTCTACTACTAAGATAACCAGTCCCCCCTGCTACATAGTCAGTGTGAGAAGGGATCTTAACAGTGCTACGTGACATATTATATTCGTTGTTACATGTGTATAGAAAATGACGTGATATGTACTTTGATACATTCGCATGATCTAGATCCTAACGCGTTGGCTATAGACAGGGTTACCATTTCGTGCTTATTTGAGTAATTCAGTAATAAGTGACATATCATATAACAAATTCTTATTCTGATCCAATTCCAAGAATTCATGAAGTCATGTTTAAGAAGTGTATTTCGAGCTTCATATATTCCCCCATAGTTAATTATCCTGTTTAGGAAATGATTTTAGGGCTTCACATGTCTCCCAGTATGATGCTTCCGTTTATCATTTCCTAAGCATCACCCGTTATCGTTGTATTCTTCACTACTATTTGGTCACATTTATTACCATCACTAAAACTCTGTACAATTATACTCCCTATACTGCTATCTTCCATGTGCATATGAAATGATATGATATGTACTTTGATCAATTCCCATGATCTAGAATTGAACGCTACAGTAGATATATATATATATATATATATATATATTCAACTACTAAGATAACCAGTGCTTATTGCTACATAGTCAGTGCTAGAAGGGATCTAAACAGCATTATGCAATATATCTGTTGTTACATGTGTGTAGGAAATGACATGATATGTACTTTGATTCATTCCCGGGATCTAGAATTGAATAACAGTACAAGACTTTATTATACTAAGCCTGAGATGAAGTTAAGTAAAGGTTACATCGTTATGAACAATGAGAACTACACGATGTCAGCAATCTGTATAATGTCAAGAGAAATCATTCATTCATTGTTTACGCCCTTGAAGTACAATTTATCTTTGTTGAATGTTAACCCGAAACTATAAACTGTTAACAGTACATTATATTCCAGAATTTCATATTAAAGAAAGATTTATAACAGGCGGTAAAATTGAACCTTTGCTTACACCTGCAATTGGGCTCTTGGGCCGGAAAAAAACTCAGTCTTACCGAAATTTCGTCTGAACCGAGTTCAGTTCAGTTCAGGCAAAACGAAGTTGAATACATGTATTTTGAAAGGCATTTTGCCAGGACTATTAAATCAGTTCAAGCTAACGGACGTCGAAGTAGCGAGCTTTGACTGTATTTAAGGCATTGTGTTATTTTCACTTTGAATTATGTGTTTTTGTTGTTCTGGGTCTGGGAACGAATTAATTCATTTTCAATTATATTTAAATTGAAAATTTGCTTGATATTTGTAGTCAAAGTTGTGAAATTGCGGTCAAAATTATTATTACAATCAATAAAAAGTGTTGCTTGTTTGATGTATATCATATATTATTGTATCATAATGAACCTTATCATAGCTAAAATCATTCTATTATATTGTTTCTAGCCTTAAATTTCGACTTTTATAACATCATAATGGAGGGAACAATCCGCAAAACATTGCTTGACAAACAGTTCTGGATTGCAGTGATTGTTGGTTGGCTTATAGCTGGTTTTCTTTGGAAGAAAACGCAGAAGGAAAGGTAAGAAGATTTTATTTTCGAGGCGTTTATCACAACTGTACTTGTTACAACAGACTAATAGGGGTGAGACGAAACGTATACAGTAATCCCTCACCTATCGCGGGGATTGTGTTCCAGAGCCTCTCGCGATAGGTGAAAATTCGCGAAGTAGAAACCACATATTTATTTAATTATTTGAATTTATCTAAACGTATTTTAAACCATTGTAAATCATTCACACACTCTTATTTAACTTATTAACCTTTCCCACAATCATTTGACCTGTTATTTAATTTTTTCAAACTTTTATCGCTTAAACATACTAGTACTGTACGGCACGGCATTTATCATGAAATAAAATACATACAATATTACATTGAAATACATACAATACAATATTATATAAAATCCGTGATGTAGTGAATCCGCGATAAGTGAACCGCGGGACGACTGTATATTATTTGGTAACTGCATAAAAGCTCTCCGTTTAATGATTAAGTGATTATTATTCTTTGCCCTCCATTGCTTCTTTACGCGCCTGCACATTCTGACTCCACATCTGTATAACTGATCAGACTTCATCTTGAATTTGGGGGTTTATTATGGAAAGCCAATTTATTGCCAAAACCCAGTTGCAGTTAAATATTTTCCACTACTAAGATAACCAGTGCTTATTGCTACATAGTCAGTGTGAGAAGAGATCTAAACAGCGCTACGTGACATATTATATTCGTTGTTACATGTGTATAGCAAATGACATGATATGTACTTTGATTCATTCGCATGTATTCATTCCCATTCCCAGTACACAAGTTTATTTGGTACAACCATTAACTGCATGTACAGCGATACTGTCTAACAATTTGAAGCAATTTAATTAAGGATAAGCGTTGTTCTAGTATATTTATTATTTATGGTTATTTATTCAGTACAGAAAGAGCTGATAACGTATGAACGTATGGAAAAGTTAAACATTGAAGGCCAACAAGGGTGTTGCCTATATCATCAACGTCGGCCCAAGGGTATTTCGGGCTATGTATAGAATATACTATAGGTGAACACCAGGACACAAGTTTATAAATCATCAATGAACCGATCTAAACTTACTGATCCTATTTCACGTGAAATGAATTTCCCGGTGTAATCTCAAGGTCCGCTGTAATGAAGATTTAATGTAATTAATATAGCATTGTATTCACTATTTGATGTTGCTTTTTCTAACTAAAGCATTATTTTATTTCTTGCCCGTGGTGTATTGGTGTTTGGAACGCGGGAACTCTAAGAATATACAGTTCAGATCCCGCAAAATAATTTTTCGATCGAGTCTCGCAGCTCCTAACACCGACCTTGGCAAGCGTTATTCCTAACCTTGATGTGTCTATTTATGTCATAAGCATCTATTTTCGTAATTCGTATTTGAAGGCGTCCAATGATCGTATAATAGAGAGTACAGCCGTTTCGAAAGGTTGTTCGTAATTCAATTCGTTTCCTAGTCTATATTAAAAGTGCTTGTTAGTACCATCACCGGGGCCGGATTTAGACCTTGGGTTGCCCGGGGAACTGCAGGTTCGGGGGCCCCCCAGCATTCAAAATTGATTGCCCCTTGAATCTGGCCCTGACCAACTTCACCAGCCTTTCGCTTTCAACCGACCATGATGAAAACATAAAAAAATCTAATTTAATTCATATACGAAGAAATATTCGTTTCATTAACATTGCATCCGCGAGTTGGCGCTTACGACAATGTTTTTTTTTTTTTTTTTATCAGTTCGCCGGTGAGAGATTCGACGGAATGTTTTCCTTGCGTCGAAAAAACTTGTCCAAAATGTCCCCAAGAAACAGAATCAAAAGTCGGTGTCGACCTGAAGAGTAATTTTTATCGAGAATTTGCCTGGAAGCCGCAGGCCAGTGATGAAGATGAGCTGTCACATTGGAAGACGATATCAATCAAGCACAAGGATGGGATGTTCAATGAAGATCCAAGAGTGGGTAAGAGTTTTGCAATTCCGAATATGAGGGCGTATATTTGAATATTTTAATTCTGATATTTCTGTAATAGACCAGGGTGAACTTAGCCTGTAAATTTAGACCAAGCATATTCTAGCCGCCATAATATCATGAGCAAAATGTAAAATTTGAATGTCTTGCAGTAGCCTAGAGCAGAGGTGGGCAACCTGCGGCCCGTGGGAAGCTGCAGTTTTTGAATAGAGTACGGCCCGTAACAGGAATTCAGTGCCACTGTTTTTAATTTTGTATGAATAGCGAAGCGTCCCTAAAGTTGATTTATTTGATTTGCAAGAAAACCAAATCATTTCTTTTATGCCATCCACTAGTAGATTGTCGATGTGGAATGTAAGTGCGGCACGCCGTCTAATCCGGTTAAGTGTATTTGGCCTGGGAGTGCTACAAGGTTGCACAACTCTGGCATAAATTTTAAAATATTCTTGCTCGAAGCATTGGGAAGTTCCACTCGGTGGATGAAAAATTTAAAGTGAATGATAAATACAATAAATAAGCACAATCTGGTGGTATTAGTGATATTAGTGGTGTTAGTGATATTAGTGTTATTTAGTCTTGTCTTTCGTATCCTAGGAATCAATGGAATGTGGAAACTTGAACAACAAGAAATAGAGAAATTCAGTAAAAATCAATTTCTAGAACTGGAGGATGATGTGAAGGATGTTACATTCATCAGAATGATGAGGAGCATTGATCCGTTCTATGGAGTCTCTTACATCGTTAACATGGAGGTCACGAAATCGTCGAACGTACTTCAAATCCAGAGAAAGTTTAAGCCGGGAAAGCCAAATTTGATCGATATAAAATATTTGAACGGCAGAGAAACTATTCACATTATAACTCCCCTATCCAAAGTCACTAAAAGATTTTACAAATTCTTGAAACGGCTCGAGGAGAATATCTATTCCTCTCATGACCCCGTCTCGGTTCGTTTAATCTTCGTTATTTTCCGTCAAGATGGCGATAAAGAGTGGCAAAACACTGCCGACGTGCTGAAGAAATTCGGACAGGAACACCCCGCTGCTGTCATGGATATTATATTCGAAGAAGGGGCTTTTAGTCGGGGAGTTGGTCTCGATGCGGGGGTTAAAATATGTGAACCGGGGGATCTGATGCTTTTCCTGGATGTGGATCTGAGCATCACCCATCAATTCCTGGACAGGATTCGAGCGAACACGATCCAACACAAGAGGGCAGTGTTCCCAGTCATGTTTTCACAGTTTGACCCAAACGTGATTGATACCTATATGAAGACGTTGCGAGTACCGACGTATAAAGGTTTGTTGCAACTACAGTTCAGTATTTCCTACTACTAAGATAACCAGTGCTTATTGCTACATAGTCAGTGCTAGAAGGGATCTAAACAGCGCTATGCAATATGTCTGTTGTTACATGTGTGTAGGAAATGACATGATATGTACTTTGATTCATTCCCGGGATCTAGAATTGAATAACAGCACAAGACTTTATTATACTAAGCCTGAGATGAAGTTAAGTAAAGGTTACATCGTTATGAACAATGAGAACTACACGATGCCAGCAAGTTGTATTATGTCAAGAGAAATCATTCATTCATTGTATTGCCCTTGAAGTACACATTTTCTTTAAAAAGTCTTAACAGAACATGTTTTTTTAATCGGACCCAAACCTGCGAACCTTATTTAGATGGGAAAATAAATAACAACGAAGGCTTCTGGATTTACTATGCATTCGGCGTCGCATCGATGTACAAATCTGATTACCTGAAAGTTGGAGGATTTCGACTTGACATCACCGGGTGGGGTGGTGAAGACGTCGACCTGTTCAAAAAGATGATCGCCGATAGTGACATCGATGTCATGACGACAGTCGATCCAGATCTTATTCATATTTATCATTCGAGGTCGTGCGATGTCGCGCTGAATCCCGATCAATATCGTATGTGTATCGGTGCACTTTCGGAAACAATCGGGTCACAGATACAGCTTGGTACATTGTATTTGAAAAATAAGATCGATGTTTAAAAAGAAATGGATTTATTGAAGACCAAACCTGTGGTTGTGAGCCAATATGACCCGTACGTAAGTCGTGCCGGTAACTGAGTTCGTTTGGTCGTAAACTCTGTTTCGGCAGTGTTGCGTAGACTGAAATATTGATTGAAGGTGCTGTCTGTGCTCGATTTCTCTGCTAATTGTTAGTTGCCCTGTGATTTCTCTGCTATTTGCCGTGTTCGGTTTGTGTTGCCCAAATTTTATAGTGTTGTACAGACTCCCGATAACAAGGGATCGAACTCTATTTTGGTAAGTTGGTTTATTGGTTGAAAGTCGTGTGTCCTGTACTTGATAATTACTGGTCCCTGTTTATTGATGGTGTGCCCGCTTGCAATTGCCTTTGCTCATTCTGACTTCTTTGTCTGTATAAGTGATTAGATTTCATCTTGAATTAGGAAGTTTATTATAGAAGCTATGGTAAACTGCTACTGCTATGAAGTCAGTGTAAGAAGGGATCTAAATAGCACTATGCTACATATCACATTCGTTGTTGTGTGTGTATAGGAAATGACATGGTATGTGTACTTTGATTCAACCTTATGATATAGCATTGAACTCTACAACATTAATAGCAGCCTGCCTACGGTGTCTATTCATTTTTCTTCAATAATCTCCTAAAAATCTGCTTTAAAATATACAGTTATTCTATTGCTTCAAAAAAACAGAATCAAACGTCATGAAAAGTCGAAGGAAAACAAATTATTGCGACAATAAATCCTTTTCTTGCTTCTCAATCTCACGAACAGCCAAAAATATTTCGATAACTAATATAACAGTTCCTACCGCCATACCTATTCCGGCACGCATTGCAACATCCGGAATAATATAACGCAACAGATACATGGTTGCTCCACACGAGGCAAAGAGAGTCACGGCAAAATTTATTCCGCCAATGACAGGAGCTCGTTTTTGTTTTTTCGGCCCCGTATCTTGCGTTTGTGAAATATTTTCAACCATTTTATTGTATTCTTTATTCGCTTGTCTAGCCGCTAGTCTCTTGAGACGTTCCTCCAGTTCGGGATTCTTCTTTGGTTCCGGAAAACTCGGGAGATCAAGAGATGAATTCTTTAGGAGTGAGAATCCCGACGGAAGCTTCTCATCTTCGGGTGATCTTTAAAAAATAGTTGTTGTATTATAATGGTTGGCATACAATGATATCTATGTTGTTATGGGTTAGATAGAGGGTCCCCAACCTTTTGTTTATGCCCCACACCCTTAGAAAATGTTTGCTCCATGTAAAAGGTACCATCACGTTTGAGAATGAAGTCATATTTTTTGAACCATGTTATTGCGGGTGAACAAATTGGATTTCAAATAATGAAAGCAGAGTCTGCATGCAGTGAAGAAGTGTTCACTCCTACTCTCTTGCCACAGGAGGTATTGGAAACCTGGTCTATAGATTCACCATTGTTTTTATAGTTCTTGACTGAAAAATGCTGTCCAGAAGGTCCCTTTTAAGGTGACTAAAGATGCTGTATGACTGTATATGAAGCGACATTAAACAAACAATTTTATCCAAATACAGTAAAATCCCGGAACTCCCAAGCGACCGGCACCAAGAATTAATTAAGCTATAAATATTTTTGTCACCGATCCTACCCGTTTTCCTTTGCATATTGGTCGCATCGCCATCTCAATACTTTGATTAGTTCTGGAAGATCCAGGGATCCAGTTCCCTCCACGGGTCTGAGGATCTCACGGATATCGACGGGAACATTCTCAGATTCAAGGAGATTTTTCACTGAATCTCTTCCGGTGGATGATAACGTGACTGATAAGGGCAAATTCATATCAGATAACCATGAATGAAACACTATGGTCTGTCAATCAACGAATGACGCTTTATTTTGATGAACTTTGACATTTGCTCTTCAACCCAAAGTGTTCCGCTTCAGTTATAAGAACCATATTTTTTTTAAACTTGATTTTAACACACTTTACTACGTCAGAATAGAATAGCAGTTTATTTTCTAGCTTCGTTGATTTTGAAACTAACATTTCGAAGCTGTAATATTAGTTATGTGATAGAGATTTCATAGAATACTAAAATTGTAGTGTGAAATTTTAGTTTTGATTTCAATGCTGTTATATCATGTGTATTTCTTTTTGGAACACTTAAATTTCACCATTGTTAAATATTCATCAACTGTTTTCTAATATTTATGTCTTATTTTCTTCTTTTTCAAGCTTTCTTCAAGAGTTTTTTTTCTCAGACAAAATATCGGAATTTTTAAAATATACTGCGGGGAAAGATGAAATTTGATCTTTGACATGTTGAACCCTAACCCGGTATCTGATTACGTCATTAAAGATTCGCCTTGTTATTACGAGCAGGAGGGATTATCGATTTTTCGGTTTGTGGTTGAAGATGATCAGAATAAATATATTTTAATACAATAATGACGTCGAGGAGGCAAAGATCTGAAGCAGAATGGCAAGCTCTATATTCAGAGGTATTTATGAATGATTTAAAATCTCTTATTGCCTAACCATCAGAATATGATGCATGCCATGCACTCAGACAACACGCAGAGTGGATCGTAAATCGTAATTTTAAAGGTGTTCTCCGCGGATTTGGGGGATAAAATTTCATTTGCATATTCCTTATACACAAGCTAAACGATGAATCCCGTGTTACCGAGACGACTCGCACACGCATACTTTTATTTAATGACGTCATAGAAATTTAGAAAAATCGTTACTTTGCAAAACCAAAATGATAAAACTAGAACTGAAAATAAACGTGATATTTTGCAATGAAATTTAAAGATGAATAGTATTTTGATTGAACTTGGTGTAGAATATTGAATATACTAATAATTACCACATGTACCATAAGTACCACCTGTACTTACTAAATACTGATTTTACCATTATACTAAATACCACTGTACCATACTAAATACTTCTGTAGCTGACATCTTGTCCGCACATAAAAATCAACGATATGATCATGGATCTCCATGCCAAATTTGACGAATATTTGTTAAAAAATATAAGTTTCCAACTATCTCACATTGTCTCATATTTTCAGTTGCAAGCGTTGAAGCGGAAACTTCACAGCAAAAGTGAAGCGTTGATCATCATCACAGAAGATTTAAATTCGACGCGGAACGAACGAGATCAATACAAACTCATGGCTGAGAAATTACGAGTTCGTTGTCAGTCGTACAAGAGACAATTCTCCGAATTTCCGATGTCAAGAGATCAAGCGTCGTTAATACAGATGCTTCGAGATATGAAAAATCAGAAAATGGCACACCAGAGACAGAGCGAAATATTTCAACAAAAATTAAACGAAGCTCTCGGTGATGTGAAGGTGAATGTTTGTGTTTATAATAAGTACTGTACTGGGCAAGACTAAATATAGTAATACCATCGACTGGCATATTACACCAGCCATGCAATGGTACTAATTCCACTATTACTGTATAGACTTTGCTAATACTATAGACCAGTGGTTCTCAAGCTTTTTTTTTTAGCACCGGGGCTAAATTCTAACGCAAAATTCTGTAGAGTGTCGCAATTTTGTTATTGAAGAATATCTAGGAACACTAAAGATTCAATTTTATGTTTCTTATTATTATTTACGTGTCAGTGGAAATTACCATCCACAAATCAACCTGTTGAGTGTTTGTCTCAGTTTTTGTAAAGCAATTCCTTTGTTAACTTGTGGCATGAGCAATCTTGCGGATGAGAATCACAGCTTTAGACACTAATACCATAGACACTAGACTATGAAGGGATCGGGATCCGGAAACCAAGAATCAGCTATATTAAGTTTTAAATTTATTAGAAAACTTTCTTGTTAATGTTTCTGTGTTTCTAATGCATTTATCTCCCATTTTATCACAATTTCCATATGAAACAGTTGTTACGGGAACGCTTTGCACGCCAACGAATCGGGGATGCAGGCGTTGGACCGCGACATTTTCCTTCTCACGAAAGGGAAGAGCTCGTGGCCGAACTTGAGGATTCGAAACAACAGGTTGGAAATTTTTTTATGTGATTTTTTAAGTCACCACAAATAGTAGAATATATTCATATATGAGAACAATTTCCATAAGCATATTTGAGTAAGGTGAAATTGCTGTTTTTGCTCCAGCTTTGTATGTTCGGTTGCTCAGCTGGCGTTCCCTTTAGCATAGATCACTACTTTCCTTGCTATCTCACTTACTCCATCTAGTGGATAATTGGGACGTTGGAAAGTTACAGTTCGTTGTCTTCGAGCTAAATTATTTTTTCCAATTAAATTATTCTTTATCTTTCTAAATGTTATTATTAGTAATATTTTGCCATGTTTCTTACTTTGATAATGGGTTAAGGTTAGAGGGGCAGACCAAGATGAAGGGGGCACTAGGTGTATACATAAATACGTCCACTTTTAGCGAGAAATAAAATTACTGCCGTTGGCTTATCAATCTCTATACTTGGTTGAGAAACGATTCAGCGTTATAAAATTACCTTCGCACCAAGCCGCGAAGTTGATATGGGATTGGGGTTAGAGTACGTACTAACGACCCAAATAAAAAGGGCAAAAAAATCCACTATCGTGAATTCCAAAAATTGTGGAGTCAAATTAATTGAGTCGGAGTCATTTAGGAGTCATGTATATACTGTGATAAACTTTAAGTCTTTATTTATAAAATTATCTTAGTATTTGTGGTGCTTATGTTTTTTGTGCTTGTTAAATTCAAAGGAAATTGTATTAGAAGTTGGGTGCCCTCGAAGGGACTGCTGTATTAATTTGTCACCGACTTTCCTTAATTAATTAATAGGCATCACAATCACACAAATTATTACTATCTAAGGTAGAAAAATTCACTATCGTGAATTATAAAAATAGTGGAGTCAAATTAATTGAGTCGGAGTCTTTTAGGAGTCATATTTACTTTCATAGACGCATAAACTTCATTTATAAAATTATCTTACTATTTGTGGTGCTTCTTTTTTTCCTTGTGATAACTCAGGAATAGAGTTTGTGTGTGTGGAAATGTACCTGAATAAATGAATCAATATTTTCTTCTAAACAAATTTGAAGGAGTTGGAAGCCCAAGTCCATCCCAAAAATACGAGTAAGAAGGGAATTCGTTGCCACTTACTAATTTTAAAATGCATTCTTATAAATTAGAGTTCGCTAGCATGCTAGCGAAGGAAAAATTTTTTTCGTCATTAATTATACGTATTATAATTTTCAGCTCAAACCGATATGTGAAGTGTGATAAATTTATTCTACAACTTGTGGTGATTATTATTTTGAATCCGGTCACTAACAAAATGAAGGCCTTGAGTTGTCAGGTTGAAGTGAACAATGATATTGATTGTGAATAATAGTGGTAACTGCATATACTCTCTGTTAGATGATAAGTGATTATTGATAGTTCATTGCTCTTCTTGCCTCTTTATATGCATGTGACATCTGACTCCACATCTGTATAACTGATTAGACTTCATCCTGAATTTGGTAGTTTATTATAGAAAGCCAATTTATAGCCAAACCTCAGCTGCAGTTGAAAGTGTTCTACTGTTAAAATAGCCAGTGCCTATTACTACATAGTCAGTGTGAGAAGGAATCTAATGACAGAATATATACACATAGACATAGAACTTTGAAATGACCACTGTGGGTGAAGAAAGGATATAGCGATATCTTGTGATGTGATGCCTTGTGATTATAAGTGCTTGTTCCATGCTAGTAATATATCTATACAGGTTATTAAATAAGCTACAAATTAATAATTTGAATTTCTTTCAACAGGCTGAACATTTTCGTCGTGAATACAACAGCATCTGTGATGAAATCTCTGAATTAAAAATCGAAAACAAAGAATTTCGTTCAAAGTCCGAGAGATTGAACAGCGAGTTGAATTTCATGTTGAATGGAGACAAGAAAAGAATTATTGATATTGATGCTTTGTGCATGGAAAATAAGTAAGTTCTAATATTTCATTAGTAGCTTGAATAAACTTAGCAGCAGTGGTTCTTAACGTGGGTGGTACCGCTTCCCTGTGGGGGCTTTGAACTCTTGAGGGGGCAGACAGGTGCTAGGTGTTTACATTTACATAAATATCCCCATCTTTAGCAGGAAATAAAATTACTGCAGTTTGCTTATCTATCTCTATACTTGGTCGAGAAATGATTCAACGTAATAAAACTGTACTAACTTTCTTTAGATATCTTCAAGAAAGAGTAAAACAATGTCAAGAAGAAAAAAATTCTCTTCATCTCCAGATTAATAAACTTAAAGTAAGCGGAGAATTATTCATTTTGTAAATGTAGCAACGTTCTGTGGTGTAATTAGTTCTTAAGCAAGCAAACAAAGAATTTCATAGATGTGCTTGCTTTGTCTTTCGCTGCTTCTTTGTGAGTTATTCCTTGACTGTGTTAACAATGGGACCTTAGAAGGATGGTGCTAGTGCTTCCAAGCGTAATGACTAAATTATTCTTTAATAATGAGAGTTATATTCTTCTGCATGAGGTACATGCACAAAGTTATGTGTTTGTCGCTAACTGTTAGGTGTCTGTCATCATGTTTATCATGTCCCGACTGTTTTTGTTTTAGTAAATTTGGTCAGTTTACCTCTTTAATGTCATCCAATTCAGCAATATCATTTTCTTCATATTTCTAGGCTGCCTTGAATATGAGAAAAGCAACAAGAACTGAAATCAAGCCAGGCAGAATTCCTTCCTCAGGACTTGTGATTTCTCCAAAACAGATAAAAGAAATTTTGTTCAACGGCAAAAGTAAATAGAAAACGTTTTTGGTATTTCCTTGCAACAATTTTCATACTTGTATATATCTGAATTTCCGCTGTACTAGAAAAATACTAGTGAAAGTGATACTCTACTTGCTTATTTATCGTTTCACTGACTTTTACGTAACATTCAGATCTTCCTTCGTCTGCTAACACTGTTGCCGATCTGCAATCGATCGCAGCTGCTCTTCTGGAAACAATAAATGATAAAAATCTTGCCCTGCATCATCTACGAAACACGAATAAGTAAGATAGATAAGATAAAGTAAGATAAGATAATCCTAATCTTATTGTTGAATGGGGCACACATGGAGAAAAGTTGGTCTGCTCCTGTAACGCTCAGTTTTATATCGTGGGAATGAATCAAAGTACATATCATGTCATTCTCTATACACATGTAACAACAATTATAATACTGCGTCAAATATCTTTTCTTCTTTGCAGAATTCTCGGCAATCGAGTTGCTGAATTGGAGAAGAAAATAAGAACGTTAGAAGTTGCCGGCTTGTGGAGCATGACAGGTAGCCTGGGTGCTAAAATCCATCATTGGAAACTTTGGGAATGGCCCCAGTAAATCAGTCCTAGTTTATATTTATTTGAACTTGCAAATAACTGCAGCAATATCCTTTCACTAGCTTTATTGCCAAATTTCAAGTGTATAAAGCAATCTTATAATCTACAGGCCCTTCTCCATCTTCCTCCACTCCAAAGATGCGACCCGAGGCTGAAGAAAGAGTTTTTAAACAAAAAGAATCATCACCAGGAGCGAAGCACCAGTCATCCAACAATCTCTCTCCTCTTCCAGATCAGAGCTTTGAGGAAAATTTCATGAGTTCACTCGGATCTCGATTGAGTAAATTGACGGACGTTTCATCAAGGATGCTCACAGAATACAAACTTGTTTCTCTCACCCCGGAAAGTTCAGCGAGCGATGATGTCATTAGTCCCGCTCCTGGGATTGCTAGTCCACGAAATGATGTCATAAAACTTAATGGTGTCGTAAATGGTAATAGTGATATAATACCCGATGGGGTCTCAGGGGGAGATTATGATGTCACTGATGATGTCATAAAACCTAATATTGTCATGAATGGTAATAGTGATATTAAACTTGGTGAAGTCCCAGTTGAGGATCATGATGTCACTGATGATGTCATAAATGGTAATGGTGATAGTAAAGTGGATGAGGTTTCAGATGGAAAACATGATGCGATGGATTCCAATGATGTCATCGGTGCTGGTGATGTCATAACTTTTGATCAAAACGATGATGTCAAAGTTAATGGTTCAAAATATCTTAATGATGTAATTCCCAATGACATCAAGACATCTGTGGAAGATATTATACCCAGGGTTGAGATATCGGTTCATAGTGATGTCACTGATGATGTCATAGGTCCCGATGTCAGCAAAGTTCAAAGTAACAGGGTTGTTCAAGCGACAGCTTATGAGAATTCGGTGCTTGAGGATTCTGAGTAACTTATTACAAGTTTTGTGTCAACAGTGATTTATATACCGTGAATACTAAATAATTTAAATGTAGGGTACATTACTTTAGTTACTAGGAACGTTTGTTCCCTATCTGTCTGTTTGTCTTAGTAGAAATACTGTAGAACTTGTACATAGAATATCAGAAGATTTTAAACTTTTTCAACATTTATATTTTATTACTTTGCATATGTACGGTTTTCTTTTAATTTGTTTGAAGCACTGCCTTGCCTGTGTTTTTCTGTTTTCAATCACAAGCTTGATGTTTGTATGGGGCTGTGGTGCGAATATCGATAACCACATCGAGCCCCATGGGGTGATATTGACCACTTGATCGACCGTTGGTTTAGACCAGAGGTGTGCATCCAGCGGCCCACAAACCGAATTTCTGTGGCCCGCGGGAAGCTGCGGTTTTTAATAAAGTACGGCCCGTAACAGGAATTCAGTGCCACTGTTTTTGATGTTATATGAATAGCGAAGCATCCCTAAAGTTGATTTATTTGATTTGCAAGAAAACCAAATC
>QRAM01000571.1:1892-33731 GCA_013436055.1 Halocynthia roretzi | reverse complement strand
TCTTATCCGGATAAGTGTATTTTGGAGTGTTACAAGGTTGCAAACCTCTTTAGACCTTCATTCTCAACACTCCTGGAGTGGACAGGACTAGCATCCTTGAGCTGCCAACCCACTGATCTATATTGGGAAATGTAAATGGATATCGTGCTTAGACTTCGTTCTCATCCTTGAAGTTGTCTCATTTTATAGATGCAATGATATAAATATTATCCCAAGAATTTTGTATGAAGGATTCTCAATCTTTTCACTGAATACTAGAATTATAAATTTTACCACTATACGTCGCCATGTTTATATTCAAATACTATATATCGTTTCTTGTTTTGTCATAATCTCAGTGCAATCTGTGTTCATCCGAGTATCTATTGTCCAAGATTGTTGTCCGAGTCCAGTTTACTGTGAATGTTAGTAGTTGGAGTTTCTTCAAGAAAATATAATTGGTGTTGGGTTAGTTTGTATTCATGGATGTTCTAGTATCATTACTATTCTGCATTGGTTCCAAAAAATTGATGTTACTGTCTACTGTAGGCGTCATCTGCTCAAATCTTACAAGTCCGGGACGAATTTACCTACTAGGCCATTGAACTAGGGTTCACTGGAACTTCCTTGTCATAATGATGTGTTACATTGTGTTGAAATTCTTATTTCTTACATTATATTATTATGTAATATGATAACGACATGGGTCGAACTAGAAGTTGTAGGATACGTTTTTAGACCCTGTACGTGGGTAGTGGGGTCCTAACATTTAACCTTACAGACCACCCCATTTCATAGCACTGACATTATGATAGTGAGTTTATGTTTCTTTACTTTGAGGGCTGGCCTTTGACGACATTGAGTGATAAAGTAATTATCGACGAATATGTTAGCAATCGGAAGGTTTAAATATCACTTTGTGATATGACGTGGTTCAATGCAGAGTTTATATAAAACTTTGGTTCAATGCAGGGTAAAGGTTATATGACAATAGTTTGTTTACTCCACTGCAGGCTTCTGCAAATTTTTTCAACTTGAGAAAAAATGTCTCAATGGCAACTACGAAATATGAAATTGAAAGATTTGTTGGATTGGACATAAAGACGAAGACAATGATGGCAATGGAATCTGTAAGCATATTTTTCTCATCAAGTTATTGATTTCAATTCATGTTTGCGTAATAAGACGGGATTAAAAACCGCTGTACAGGTTGTGCCAATAAATAGGACTGTATCGTACTTGCACTCCTTGTAAATCCTTTTTTCCTGATTCCCCATTGCTGCAGGTACAAGAATGGTTCAGTGGTATTTATTTCTTTGGTACAACCATTTACTGATCAAGTATATATGCGTGGATGTAGAGTGGGTACCCCTGCAGATTATCATGATTTTAAAGTTGTTCACCATGAGTTTGGGTAATAAAATTTGATCCATAAGCTATACTTGATATATCAGCCGTATTGCAGAATTGAATATTTGATGAAATATGAAGAATTTCTCCAGGTATTCGACCTCAGCATAGGCTACAATAACACAGGCTATGTACAGTGGTATCCAGTCCAGCTTCAAGGCAATATTTGAGTTAAAATAAAAGTTGTGATAGTATATCTATTATTTACCGTCTGTAGAAACATCATACACTGTTCTAGTCTTGTCACGAAAGACACTGTTCGGGCTTTGCCGGTCTTAGGATATTTCTGGCCTTCTGCAGGGCATACTGTGTGGCTCCCAATGACATAAGTTAAATTGTTTTGCTATTTATTTCATTTTAGTACGTCTGTTTGCGTATTTCTCTCATCAAATTATTGAATTCGACAAAGAGTGGTAGCGGTATTTCTATGGTAGAGTACAAGAGTGGTACATCATTATTCATTTCTTTAGTACAACCAGGTACTGCATGTAAAGTTGTTTTGTTTAGCTTCAAGGCAACATTTGAATTAGTATATTGTACAGTCCTCAGAAATGGAAGTGTTTTGCTAGTCATTTTATTTTGGTAGAACTACAATAAGTAAAATTAAACTGCACATGTAGCAGTATGCCAACAGACCAACAGCTCACAATTCTTACTACTTATGACTTTATTTTCTACTGTTTTGAATGCCGGAAAGTGGAGGAAATTGAACGTTTATTGATGACAACGCAGAAGAGCTGTAAAAATAGTCACAAATCCAGCAAGATCTGGCAGCTATGTAGAGATCATCATATTGTAGATACCAGAGTATATATTTTAATAGTAATGGTGGTGAACATTCTAGAATCTAGACTAAGTGACATGACAGGTCGACAATGTAGATTATTGGTGATGATTGGACATATAGTAGCAGCTATATAGGAATGTAATTGGTAATTTGGACCAGAGTGAAAAAATTGACAATTGTAACATGGGTGAAGTGGAGATTTGATAAAATTGCGATAAAGTTAAAATTGGAAGTTCTCAAAGTATGTTGAGATGAGGAGGTCTAATGCTCAGATTGTAAAAGTGTTTTAAGTAAAAAGCTTATTGGAATATTTGATTGAAATAAGAATTTCAATATAATTAAAATATTGAGAGATACTTTGTATTCAATATTATCATTAAGTTATGTTTCACCCAAGATTTTTTGTGTTTTTCGCCATTTGGAAATGTTCAATCGATGATTCTATGTTCGAACTTCGCGCGTAGTAAAATAAATGCAAAGTTCCACGCGCATAGTGAAAAATTGCGCTGTGTAAAATACGTTTGTTATCGGAAGCGTATTTTAATCGCGATGAAAGGCTGAATTTGACGCAGGAATAATTTAAAATTGGCATTTATTCAACGTCACCTCGGCAGAACTCATTCGAGCTCGTCTTGATACTTTTTTAATAGTAAAAATAAACATCAAAGCTTTTAATGCACGGCGGTAAGTTTGTGATTTGCTGCGGGAGTAAATAAAAATCGAACAATTTCATTATTCGAACAAGAGTCTTCCCTGAGTTCTTTACGCTTATTGTTACGTGTTGTCGGTAATTGTTAAGTGTCTGTCGTCATACTTCAGGCATCAGCTCCGGATTACGTTAAAAATCAGCGTACGTTCCGACTTCTGGAACTAATTAATGTAACGTAACGCGAGGTATTACTGTATTAGTCGGTTCCGGGTAAACGGCTTGTAATAGTAGGTATTTTTAGCTTTTCTAATCGGCTTCCATCTGATTGTATTTTGACCATCTGCAAATCTCACGTATAATCTGTTTTACATCGATTCACTGCTTCATGATCAATGCGAGTCGATATCTGGAACGGAAACCTTGACAGGACGCATCACTCTGGTATTGCGTAAGTTGATTGATGTTGTTCGCTGCAATCTATTGCAGTGCTAGTACTTGTGCTAGATGTGTAGTTGTGTTAGTTCACTTGAGGCGAACCGTATAAGTTGTTGGTAACTAATATGCTCTCCGCCGAACGAAATGTTATTAAAGTTTTCAGCCAATTTGCTGCGTAAGAGTAAAATTTTGGGTTTGTGGGAAACCAATATCACAGCCTGGTGTTTGGCATCTGAAATCTACCTAGACACGCGTTTATGTAGTTTTTCATCTATTTCAGGCAAATAAAAACTCCCCTTGGTAATTTATCATGAAAGCAAATTTATGGCTGAAACCCAACTGCAGTTCAACAGTTTCCGCTACAAAGATAACCAGTGCTTATTGCTACATAGTCAGTGCGAGAAGGGATCTAGACAGCACTATGCGCCATATTATATTCGTTATTACATGTGTATAGGAAATGACATGATGTGTACTTTGATTCAATTGCACATTCTAGAATTGCACGTTACAAATCTATTGTACTGTCGGTTTTTACGATCACGGATGATTTATGGGTGTGGAATGGGTGTGTCTGTATAAAGCATTCTATTGGTTGATGTGGCGCAATCAAATTGCGTTCTATTTGCTCAATTGCCGAGTTTACTTTATCGCTTGTCATCAAACTAACGCAATATCTCAAACCGAAAGCAAAGTACTTGGAATATTTGAATACATTACGTTCCTTATGACGTATGTTTGTTTAGTTGTCGAGTTAATATGTTAAGACTGAGTCCGTTTGTTTATATGTTAAGGCTGGATCCGTTTCTAAGCTAAAACTTATTTGTTCAGGGCATAAGGACACGGGTGTAACAAGAATGTTGAACTGAATGTATTGAAGTATACGTAGTTGATGAGACATTGCTATTTACCGGTATTTTAGCTGTAGTCTGTACCTAGAAATAGTAAGCTTTATCAATGCTGTAATTTTATTTTGCTTAGCTGAAGTTCATTGCCATCTGGGAGGTCTTGTAGCGGTCATGTCATTTTCTATACACATGCAACAACGAATATAATATGTTGCGTAGCGCTGTTTAGATTCCTTCCTACTGACTATGTTGAAATATGCTTGGTTATCCTAGTAGTAGAAAATGTTGAACTGCAGTTGAGTTTTGACCATAATTGGCTATATGCGCTTCGCCTCGCTGTACTATACTGCTAACAAGCAGTTGATGAGACATTGCGTAATAAAAATAATGGTTTTGTTTATTTCAGTTGTAGCGGTCACATGACGTTGCTGTTTTCCGGCAGCGGATATCGCTAACAGATCGTCGGTTATGTTTCGCTGTGGGTGTCAAAACGTTTTTAAGCTTTGTTGCATTTTGCAAAGTAAATCTTAGGTGTGGTACATCTACATTCGTCATCAAGTTCTTGTAGCAGTCAATTCCAGATCGTGCGAATGAATCGAAATATATATATATTATCCTACACACACGTCATAACGAATATAATATGTCAGATACCGCTGCATAATATACTACCGAATTGAAGATGAAGTCTAATCAGTTATAGATAAATAGAAGCCAGTATGTAACGGTTAACCTATTCTACTCCCTATTAGTATACATAGGTACGATAGGAAGAGCAAGAGTGTCACAGGCCAGCCGGTATTGGGTGGGTGCGGATTGCTGCTAACCTGCCGCAGTAACTATATTATATGGTTCTAGTTGTTGGATGTACTGTGGTTCCACTTCCACTCAACACCTTTTCAATGAAATGACCCTTTACTATTAAGTTTTATGCAAGTTTCATTTTAGCCGCTTAAATATATTCACAATATGTATTTATTTAGATTTATTGATATTTTATTGCAAGTGTGTTCTTTTATTTTGCAAAAATGCATCTGTCGCAATCTACCTTTGTGTAGATATAGAACAGAGAGGTGATGTTTGTGTTCATGGGTTAAGTAAACAATTCTACCGTTGTCATGGCGCTACTGACACGTCAGAATATCTATATTTAAAGAAAGTACCAGAACAGTTAGTATTCTCAGAGATAATTGATAAGAAAAATATTCTGCTAGATTAGTGAAATCCGCTTGAATGCAGGAGTTCACATTGCCATTTTAAAGACCGAGGTTATCTTAGACTCCTAACTCCCGAATGAAAATTTAGAAAGGATCATTCCGGGGTAGTCCGAGTAGACTCCCCTCAAGTTCCGATCGTTCGTTTCCTTGAAGCGATCCTTTACCAATTTGCCGGCTGAAGTATACAGACTAGGATCACTCTGGAAGCAGAGGAATACGGGTTAGTTTTGCCTAGGAAGCAGAATGTGCCGCAGAGGGTTAGTATTTTACCGTAGTATCACGAGTAAAGGTAGCGTGCGTTGGTGGCAGTCTGATAAATTGTATTTTTAGTCGCATTCAGCTCTATTCTGAGGCAGAAATGTAATGAATTGGACCGAGCCTGCTTTTTTATTTCTTGTTTCCAATTATGTACAAAATGTCCTACTTTTTAGTGTTTTTTACCTTTCATTATGCTTGACACCAAGCTGTTTAGTCTGAAGTAGAATGTGATTTATTGTAGTGACTTTTTAGGCCATGCCGTATTTTGCTAAGTGAATTTTTAACGCATCTGCTCCTGTGATCAAGTTGTAACTATTAAAAATACTAGCCTTGAGCGTAAACGTTTTTCAGGAATGTTTAAAGATAAATAATTACCGATTGAACAGTGGTTGTCTCGTAGCACACTGTTAGATGAACACTGAAACAGCGTATTGTATTCTTTGGCACATACGTACGCACGTCCGAAATACATCAATGCCGTGACTTGTAAACGATTTTGCCTTCTTCATTCACGTCTGTACCGGCGTTTATTTCATTAAGCCGATACCGATGCTTCCTGCACGATTTATATAAAAGGAAGTTGAAACTAACGTCTGTTCGTTATGTAGAGTTGATTGTCGTTTTCTAACTCAGAACCTGTTGAAGGAATTGCATCTACAAAGTTGCAGTTTTGTTTAGATATAAGCCTAATTGTAAGTGGGTACAAGTACTGGAGTGGCCCCTCTTAAAAACCAGTTACATTAAAGTAGGTTAGGTGAGCTTAGGTTTGGGTAAGGGTAAGGTGACCTTAATCCTCACCCAAAACCCTGCCTTGTAGGGTCTAACTTTAAGGACACTTTGCGCTGCAGCGTAACCCAACTAAATGTAAGCTTCCCTCCTGAGACCTTTGTAATGATGGGTAATGCTATTCCCATGGGTTCCCAACCTTTTTCTTATCATGTACTTGGAGATATAGTATATGTATATTGCCTAAAAACTTCTCTCGATGGTCACAATAAGTAAATCTTTATACTAAAGGAGAGTGGATTATGTCTGTGTGTTTGCATGCAGACTTTTTCCTCTTCAAATGTGATGTTACTTTTTCATAGGGTCCGAAAATATCTAGAAAATTTCTGGCAGGCTTTAGGTTAGCATATTTACAACTTGATTACAAAAGCAGATGCCTCACAATGAGAATTTACTTTGCAACATGTTCAGATTGCTAATTGAAGTATTGAAACAAATAAACGCCTTCAGGGCAGATCAGTCTACCGGCTATACGCCCCGTGGACGTTCTCTGAAAGTATTTATTTATGAGTGCTCATAATTAAATCAATCAAATGATTAGAAGTTAAGATGAGCTACTGATGAGCTAAAATTAGAAAATGTCACAGTGTCGCATTATTTTACGAAGTGGTATTTAGTCTTGAGACGAACCATATACATCATTAGTATAGTTTCTTGCTTCTTTATGAGCCTTCACAGTCTGACTCCATATCTGTATAACTGATTAGATTTCATCTTGAATGTGGTAGTTTATTATAGAAAGCAAAGTAGGGTCAAAGCACAACTGCAGTTAAACATTTTCTACTACTGAAATAACCAGTGCTTATTGCTGCATAGTTTATATCAATGTTTATCGATGTACAGCAGTTATATCGCAACACAGTATCATCTGTGATTTTGAGTTTACTACTAGTACTATGAATTTCAGCATTCATCCTTTATCTAATTATAGTTTTCGATTTGATTCTGCTCATTTTTTTGCGCAAGAATATAGTATTGTCACAAAGAATATTGCTAGTTTGTATTTTTAGCTGCCTTGTGACCTCTTTTCAGCCAGCGACCGTTTCGTGACATTCTATTTTCATTTTAGCACTTTTACCACCCAAAATTCGCAAACTGAATAAAATAATGACAAAGAATGAATGCAATAACGAGAAGGTTCACGAAGCCGCAAATTACTTAAAATCGCTGATTAATTTTTCACCGAAAATAGGCATCATCTGTGGATCTGGGCTCAGCGGGCTCGGCGAAGATGTCAAGGATAAAATTATTGTGAAATATCATGACATTCCACATTATGCAACATCAACAGGTAAATTGCTTTCATCATTTCTTAAACTTTTCTGTTGATTCATAATTTTACTTTGGTGACCTCCTTTATAGCTGTTAAAGGTATAAAAGTGTTCACTATCCACAGTATATTCAGTTGATCATTTATTCTTCTTTCAGTGCAAGGTCACAAAGGTCAACTGGTGTTCGGTAAAATCAGCGGAAAGCATGTTATGGTCATGCAAGGTAGATTTCATCCTTATGAAGGATATGAAGCATGGAAGGTAAAAATACTTATTTAAGCAGATAGCTGACATTTCCATTGTGACTTGATCCACTCAGACCCTGGTTTCTTTGTCCATGGGTGTGTATTATGATAATACATGAACAGATGAAAACTTGGATTAATGATGGATACAAGAGGTTACTAAAACCTCATCGAAGGTAACCATCATCACTGCAGTGACCCCGGTGTTGTCGGTCCCCTATTCATACAGCTGGGCCGACTGTGAGCTTGTGAATGTGTTTCGATCACAGGCACAATGTTTCTTTTATTATGATTCTACTCAATATTTCAATACTCCTTTTTATTTAGATCGCTCTTCCAATTCGTGTAATGAAACTCCTTGGCGTTGAAATCATCATTATTACGAATGCAGCCGGAGGACTCAACAGATCTTACAATGTTGGAGATTTCATGATCCTGAAAGATCACATCAGCTTCCCGTGTCTAACAGGAAACAATCCGCTACGAGGACCAAATGCAGACGAGTAATATGTTTATATTGATTGTATTAGTGAGTGTGTGTGAGTGTGTGTGAGTGTGTGTGGGTGAGTGTGGGGGAGTGTGGGTGTGTGTGAGTGTGTGTGAGTGTGTACTAGGTTACTGATTCCAGTTTTCATCACAAAACAAACCAAATATATTCAGGAATATATTTTGTTTCCTTCCAGATTTGGACCACGTTTTCCTGCTGTTACTCCGGCTTACGATAAAGATTTACAAAAACTTCTCCGTGAAACGTCTGATAAACTCGGATTCAAAGACAGTACACGTTTTGGTGTTTATTGCAATGTTGGTGGACCTACATATGAGACGATTGCTGAACTTAATATGTTGTCCAAACTTGGTGCTGACTCTGTTGGTGAGTTGAATTTCCTTAATATAAAACGAAGAATGATAGTTTAATCTGTGTTAGTTTTATTTCAATATAATAATAACTTCCTCCATTATCTCAGGCATGAGTACGGCGCAAGAAGTCATTGTGGCTGCCCACGCAGGAATGAAAGTAGTTGTTTGTTCGTTAATCACCAACAAATGCAACCTGGATTATGATTCTACGGAAGTTGCAAACCACAAGGAAGTTTTGGAGACGGGAAAAAAACGAGCGGATGACATGAAGAAACTCTTCACGGAGTTCATCCTCGTCCTACCGCCGATCATCGTCCCAAATAATAAATGAAATAGAGAAGTGTCGAAGTTTTTAGGATCCTTTAAAATTTTGGTTGAAATGTTAATCGTTAAGAGTTTTTTTTATCATATTTTACCGAGTATAATATAAACATGTAAAAAATAAGAATTTGAACACAATGTAACACATCAGAACTCACAAAGATTTTGAAAACATCTGCTCCAATGTTATCATTGTAGCACATGCTTAACTTCTATTTTATTGCTTTTGCCAGACAAGGTTTAATTGAGTCCTCTTTGATATAGGACAGTATCGCAATTGGGCTTGTATTAAAGCTGGCAGTGCGGTCCAAAATATTCCCTGTTTTCACAGCGACTGTGGCTATGGAACGATATTTATTTTGCAAATACTGTGCGGTGTGTAGGTACCACAATTTAACCTTTACCTTTTTAACTTACTGTACAGAGATTCCTCTCATTTATGAATTCAAAACAATTACATATAAAATATTACTCAGGCAGTCTAGTCTAACTTTGATTTGTAGAACAATATATCAAGTACTTCACCTTCACTATACTTCACCTAGTATCATTAGCTCACATCATGTACAAACAAGTAACCTATAACTTCTACTGCTCAATAATTATATTGAGACTGGGCTGGATGATATTTATAAGCATGACAATCATTCCAAGTAGTTTTTTTTATCCAGTCCAAGTCCACTGGGCATTGCCCCAATTGCTAGCCCCGACCCTCGATTGTTTCGTACTGGTAGGCTTGATTTGTACAGATTGAATCTCAATAATCCGGCAAGTTATGACTGATACATGGAGGTGAAATTCGAATCTCACATAAAAATCATGTTTTGTATTTACTGTACAAAAAAACATGATCATCAAAACTTTCGGATTTTAGAATTTTGGATAAAAGATTCTCAACTGTTTTGCCTTTATAACAAGCTAATTAGTTAGTAGATTAGCTTGGTTTCCCTGGCGGTCAATTTCTGTTGTCTGTTGTTCATTGTGCTCTGGTTTATAGAGGTTCAACCTGCTTGTACAGTACTTGGTCTTGGTCTGTATTAACTTTAATTAACATCAGATCGTATCTTATTTATAAAAATTTGCTCAAATGATCTAATATATTCACAATATTATTTATACTCATCACCGAAGGAACACATATTTGAAAGTGACAATTTATTTAGTCTTTGACTTTTACCTGTAGTTGGATGACACACTTTTTTAGAGATAATACTTGTGATTGTTTTCATTGTATTTCAACAGTTAAAACCTGCTTCTGTATATCTCCCGAAACCGTAGAAATAGGATCTTTGATTAAACAATGCTCGTAACTTGGACATAAACAATCTTTTTAAATAAGACATATTATATTGAAAGTCTTAATTCAATCAAACATTCCAATATGACTGTTGGCCATTGAATGCTACAATATTAGTGCAAAAAAAAGTTCCATTATTTTCAGGTATTTTAAGATTGCTTCTATATTGCACGTGGTACACTACAATACACTATTTAAGATCACCATTAGTTTATATCACTAGAGCATATATTACAAACTGGAAATTGTAGTTAAAGTTATTCTTAGTCAATAAAATCAACGAATATAAAATCAGACGTCTTCTACGGAACATAACATATATTTTTTTCAAAGAAATGTGTTTTATCATTCAATTTGTTCAGTTTTTTATTTGTCATTTAATTTCAGTGTTGACTCCCAAATCTCAAGGGCCCACCCAAGGTCATAGTCATTTAAAAATACCTATTAATCTCCCCCCAATCGTTAGTTAGTGTCCGGTCATTGTGCTATGAGATTTATGTTTTGCGTTTTTAATGTCGCACATCACCCTCGATAAAACGAGTGCGGGCGATATAACTTTGGTAGCTTCATAGTATAGCGGTATTTACAGTTGTTATTGTTGGTTTTAGTATTATCCTCTTGTAAACCCGTGTGTAATGACCGGTCAGGTGACAATTACGACTTTATCACGTGAGCACACAGAGTACCTCGTTACTCTGTGTTTCCACCGGTTTACGGATAATTATAGAAGGATTGAGTAATTAAAACATTCGTATTGACTACCACGCAGGATTTGAGTAATTAAATCGAGGTTATTTGACAATATAAATCCGTTGATTGCATGTTGATGTCAGTCAGCAAAATAGTAAACTCCGAAATAGGCTGTGAGAGCCAGTTACCAGATAAGAGCCAAAATTTCCATTTGCTAGGAAACAGTTAGTTAGTCAGTTTCTAGCTCGCTCTAGAGAAGTCCGATATATTGAAGCGAATCGTGTTTTGCCTCTATCCACCCGTGCAGTCTTGACTCCACATCTGTATAACTGATTAGACTTCATCTTGAATTAAGCAGTTTATTATAGAAAGCCAATTGAGTGTTGAAATCCAGCTACAGTTCAATATTTTCCACTACTTAGATAACCAGTGCTTATTGCTACATAGTCAGTATCAGAAGGGATCTTAACAGCGCTACGCGACGGATTATATTCGTTGTTACATGTATACCTATGGGAAATGATATATACTTTGATTCATTCCCACGACATAAAACTGAGCGTTGCACTACACGTAAAGCAGAATTATGCTAGCTAGCTATCTAATGCATACAGAAATATATGTTATGCCTACTAGTAATAATCAAAAAGGTAGAACCGCAGTTTGATACAATGTTTTGCCTTTGATATATTTGATATATTGTACCTTTAAATTATAATTTTCATAGCGGTATGATGTCGCCAAATTTTGCGATATTGGGGTAGAAAAGGGCCCGACTCAATTGTTCCGCTAGATGTCGCGTTGATAAACAAAATGCCATGCCTGGTGGTTTGCTCGAAAAATCGTTTTATGGATTCAGATCACGTTTTAGTAAAAATATTTGTTCTCAAACGTTTTTCCGGAGGTTTTTTGGTTAATATCGTCAGTTTATGTGATGTCATTGACTTGTTTACGAATAGTTGACTCGCTGTTGGTGTATTTTTTGATATTTTGCTGAAGATCGAGAGCAGTTGAAGTGGGTTTACGGGTAATCCAAATCACGAGTTGTAGAAATGTAAAAATAGTTACTTGATGAAAGTGACATTTGGTATGGTGAATGATTAGAAACAATGAAAACGGGAACTAGCAGGAAATCACTGAAGTATGAGAATATCGGGATGAAACAACACTAATTCTGATATGACTAAAGAATGAGGTTATGGTGTCTTGAATTAATAATGAAGGATAAATTCGATTTGACTACTGTGCAATGTAGAGATAGAGTATTGGTGACGTAATGATGGGAAATAATGGTAGTAGCCATATAAGGAAGTACTTTGTACCAGAGTGGGAGAATTGGCAACTGACGAAATGGAGTTTTAATAGAATTGAGATTGGAAGATCTCCAAAAACGTTGAGACAAGAAGTTGTAAATTTTATTCCACTGATTTGTGATAATAATGCTCAAAAACGAAAACATGTGAAATAATTTACAAGAGTAAATGTTATGACTATTAAACAATGAAAAAGAGAGATTGCCTTATAAGAAATGTCATTTATTCAATCACATTTTTAAAAAACAGAGGCCTGATATAATATGTTTATTTTCTAATTTCTATTCAACCTTACGGGGTCTGGTCAACGTCAGCCAAAGTGCCGTATGTGGACCGGGGGCAGTGCTATGCCCAGGTCTGCCTTACCCCAACTCTTGATTCAAACATATCACACTGCTAACCCTGACCAATTCGTTGAACATATTTAAATAAGATTTGAAATAAACTTATAAAGATAAGTACCTCTCTAAGCTGAGTACCTCTTATTGTTTATTTTCATTTTGTTTTGCACAGAATTAAATATAGGTCTTGACCACTTGGTGTCAGTATTCTTTGTTTTTCCTAAACCTGGTAACGACCAGCTAAAATGTCAGAATCGGAATCTGATACTGACGGCAGCAGTTATGCTTCAGCGGTTACAAAGATGAATGCCGCTGTGAAGAAATGTGACGAGCTTTCAGTACGTGTCGCTTCACTTCAGCAAGAAAATCGTGTCCTCAAGATAGAGCTAGATACCTACAAGCTTCGATGCAAAGCCGTGCAAGAGGAAAATAAAGCGTTGAGACAAGAAAGTGTTAATATACAGGTTAATATTTATATGATGTGATGAAAGGGTTAAATGAGAGGAGGGTTTGGTTATGTTAATCCTAGAATGGCAAACATCTACAAGTTACGTTAATCATGGGTGAATTTTACCCAATTTTAGGAAAACAATTCAACAGAAAACTCGATACTTATACGGATTTTCACCTGGGAGCCTCTGTAACGCAATACCTGTGATAGAGGAGGGATTACTGTATAATAGGAACAAACTAAAACACAAAACATGACACTACCAGCAACCTACATCCATACAGTAGTGTACTAATTCTATCATGTTAGTCTTGTATCACAACTTGTATGAAAGATCCAACTTTTATATACTACTTGCATGCTAAGCTGATGGTTAACACATACAAATTCTTGATAGTTAGATGGAAGTGGTGATGTAGAAAGTTCCGATAAAGATTTATTAATACCGGATCTTGTTGACAGGCTCGCGCTGAACAAGAAGAAGAATTCATTTCGAACACTTTGATGAAAAAAATTCACGCTTTGAAGAAAGAGAAAGAGACATTGGTGAATAAATATGAGACAGAGGAAGAATTCCTCACAAATGAATTGCAGAAACAGCTAAATCAATTAAGACAGGTAAAAGAATAAATAAAAATAAAATACATCCATCAATGTATAACTGATTAGACTTCGTATTAAATTTCGGTAGTTTATTATGGAAAGCCAATTCATGGTCGACATTCAACTGCAGTTAAACATTTTCTACTACTAAGATAACCGGTGCTTATTACTCAGCGTAAGAAGTAATCTCAACAATCTTATGTGTCATATTATATTCGTTGTTACATGTGCATAGGAAATGACATGATATATACTTTGATTCATCTCATGATATAGAATTGAACGCTACACCAGGGCCTAGATATCTATGTCTAGAAATTAATATATAATAATATAAATTGCGCAATCATGCCGTTATTGAACTAGCAGGCAACTTCTAATATAATTATCCTTTCTTCGCCCCGGTCATTACAAAGTTCTACGCCTATGTTAATCAAGAAAGTTCTATAGATATTCTTATCTAACATTTTACATTCAGGACAAAGTGGAACTGGAGCAAACTCTTGAGAAAGAACAGGAGAAGCAAGTGAATTCTCTCATGCGAAAAATCGAAAAACTAAAACGAGAGACGCAGAACAAACAATACAAGTTGGAGGAATTGAGACGAGAAAAAGTCGAACTCGAGAACACACTCGAAAAGGAACAAGAAGGACTCGTCAATAAATTGTGGAAGAAAATGGATAAACTCGAAACGGAGAAAAGACTTCTACAGGTACTCGACAGTCATTGCTTCACTTCAATGGTTCTCAGAGTCCTAGGTTACAATCCTCTTGCAACCTCCTTGCAATCCTCCTCTTGCAATCCCAGGTTTCCTCAATTTCTTCACATATTTTATATTGTCATTTTGTCAGTAATATTTATGTATCTATATTGAAGGCACTGTATATATATAGGGGACAATACTAAATCCAGCAGTATTACCTGTATCAACAGTACCACTTGTATTAGTACCATCATACTGAGTACTACTGTAGCTACTCAGGGTCATATTGGCTGTATTTCTTGTGTCGAGGGTGATGTGCGACATTAAAATCTTTTAAACCTTCATAACATTAGTAAAATGCTCAGCCAATGAGTAACAATATATCTGTAAGGAGATTAGATCTTAAGGAATTCAGAAATTTAACTCTGGTATACCCTGTTCCTCAACGGCCTCCACAAAATCCATCCCCAAAGTCCCAGCAGCACTTGTTATATTAAGAATGATGTGCGACATTAACGTTAAATTAACTTTATGACCCGTACTATAATGCTCGACCACTAACTAACAATATATCTGTAGAAATGTCCGCTCATAAAGAATTCAAAAATCTAACTACTATATACACTGTCCCTAGTTACTTAGTGGTCGAGCATTGTAGAAAGGTCAGTAGGGCATCTTATTTTTGGAATATGACCTGTGCTGGAATTCGTTTGGTTTTCTACAACGTAAAGCCAGCAAACACACACGCACACACAAATTCACTTTCATTCATATGAAAACAGTAGATAGACATGGGATAGGCACATTGTGTGAATTTTTGATGAGATAAATCTGCTTTTCTAACCAAGTTTTAACCAATAAAAATGCTAGTCTTAAATCTAAATGTTAATTTGTTAATTTTCAGATTTGTATTTTTTAAAATTTAGGAGAAATTGAATCAACCAATAAGTGCTCCTCCCTCTCCTCGTGAATCAACGATGGTCGATGAAGAATTGAGCGAAAATTTAACTGCTCATGTACGTTATCTCAAGAAAGAAGTTGATTGGCTGAGAAGACAATTGAAAACTATGCAGGTGATTTAAAAATAGTTTTTGATTTTGTTAAAAATTACTTGGTTGAGAATTTAATTTCACCCCTGCAGTTAAATCCCAATAATGTTTAAATAATGCATTGATGCACGACACCCGACTTTGCAATATTTTTGAAAGCAAAAAATAAAATTACGGTATTGTAAATATGAATTAATTTGAAATCACAACAAGTAGCTTAAGATTTAACTTTAACGAATAAATGAATGCTCTTTGCTTGTAAATTTAACTGAAGTTCGAAGTACTCACGTACCACTTGGATGGCTCTCGTGCACCACAGGTTGGGAACCATTGAGTTAGATCAATATCAAACCCTGCTATACGGATGTTAGAATGAGAGATAACGAAATGACTGTTGTTTAGTGACCCTGAGGCATATTTTAACCCCTTGCATAGTCCCATATAACCCAGGGGTTGATACTAATCATTTTGGAGACTAAACAACTAATATTCATTGCAGGAAGAGAAGAATTGTACTACGAACATGCTCCTGTCCGAGGAATACAAACTTCGCGAAGAAAACTTCCATCTTCAACAACAACTCCATCTCGAGAGAGAGCGAAGGGAAGCGTTGTCGCGGCAACTGTCCGAATCCGAGTCGAGTCTGGAGATGGACGAAGAAACTCGACAAAATTTAGACATTCCTGGTGCTTCGTTCATGGGGGGTCTCGTACCCCCGACAACGGGGTCGTATATTTCGAATGTGGCCGTCCGACCTCGCACCGTTTCAAGCCCCATACCTTATTCAATACCCGGTGCTAGACCCATATCTCCGGGTCTTGGGGCCCTCGCTACGCATAGCATGGGTGCTCAATCCTCTATCGCTTTCACCCCGCCTTCTCCACTAAATCGGGGTAACGTTTTGGGGCATCAGTCGCTTAAGACGAATGCCCTTAATCAGTTTGTAAAGCCTTCGCCTCCACCGTCGCCAAAATCTAAACAAATGCACGATGCGCAATCGTAAATTTATAATTTGATTCGTTTCGTCGCGTGCATTACTTGGTTGAAAATTTAATTCACCCTTGGGGGTTGAAATCCCCTGCAGTTGAATATCCCAATGAAGTTAAAATAATGGGATAATTACGACACCCTTGGTTACGTGCCCCCTCTCCAGAATATCAGTTTCCCCGTTCCGTGTCTGGACTATTCCTTTAATTCAGTTCAAACCTTGAGTCCATATAATATTTATACAAACTTTGATCCAGCATAAGAGTTAGTTAGTAATAGCAAATCGTAACACGATTAATCCACTACAGCTTCAGTAAAATCTCAGAATGAGCGACCATACGCTGCTTGCATGGGCATTTTCTAGTGAAAATCCAACGTAAGCATTCAACAGAATTACTGTTATTTTTTTAATCGAGAATTGGGGGAGAGGGGTTGTTTTAATTATTTTACCGCGATATGAAGTGATATGAATTTAAAATTCATGTTTTATTTCACACAACTGTATTATTGTATCAGCTATCAGAAAAGTAACAGTTAGATGGTGCACCGGAATACAATGTCGTACTTTGCAAGTCGTCCCGGTAACGTATACGTGGAAACTACTAGTTTTCTATACATTGTTGATTAAGAGCGCTGCTCAATTTCCATGACGCTATTGATATCATATGTTTCAAATCAAATGTTCCGTTTATTGACCTTTGATATTTGAACTCTGACATGCATGCCATGCACTTTGAATCCTGACATAAAAGCTGCTTCTTGAATGAAGTATCTTCTGGAAACAGTTGCTTCTTGCTTGAAATAGTTGCTTCTTGATTGAATTATTTGCCTCGGAACCGTTGCTTCTTGCTTGAAATATTACCCCGGAACCGTTGCTTCTTGCTTGAAATAGTTGTAACAATTACTCCTTAGTTGAAATAGTTGCTTCTTATTTTGGGACATTTCAAAACATATTTCTGGCATTTGAGAGATGGTGTTATTCATAACTATTGGTGAATGGGGTGAAATGAATTACCTACCTATGAGTTTTTGCATTGAGCTAAGAGTTACTTTGTTTGGTTACTGTGGGTGTGTGACTGTTTCTTGAAGGTACTGTGGGAAGTTTTGATGAGTCACTTTCGTTCGAATCAACGTACAAATGCCAAGTAACTTTAAAATGGTGAGAGAGACCTGTAGTACAGTACCAAGCCCTGAGATATTATAGTGCTAAAAAATAGATAGTTAACTGTACTGAGCTCATCTACCCTGTTTCGTTAGTTTCTGTTTCTGTGGGAAGTTTCAATAAGTCAAGAATTAGTGTTCCAATTATAACCATATTTCTTTAATCTCAAGATATTGTAATTCACTTTCATTCATCATCAGCAGATATTCAAGCCTTTCATGCTCCCATTTCCTCGTAGTACGGTTTATAAAGAAATGGATCATAGTTTGTTTTATCTTCTGATTCAGAGCAAAATTCGATTTACTGATTGATTACATTCTTTAACACTATCACTAACTTCTATCAAGGACGATTGTCTGATTACACTGGTCATCGGCAATGTACAAGTTTATATTGACACAACGTCCTTAAATGTAAGAGAACCTCGGTAGAGCCCCCATTTACCTCTATCAGTGGAAGTGGCCCCCATAAAATCGTAGGTTCATGCACCTTACTATACACTCGTGTGTCTGCGGTATATTTTAAGTATTTCTCAGCAATCAATGTTAGTTTGAAATCTTCATTTTCTTTTTCAGGCTCAGCAGCCGCTTTTTTTTCAAATCTTCATTTTTCAGCAGCCGTTTTTGTTCGTTATCTATAATTTGTCGCCTCGCTATATAACGGCTCTTGATCTGTTGCTTTAAAGTTTCTTTTTGGTATTCGCAAAAGACGTTAAAAACGAATAAAAAATTTGATCTCATCTTCGATGAAATGATGAATTAGAAAAACACGAACAAGAAGGCAGGGACGAATAAGTAACTTTCTTGCGGTGTCGCTCAGTCTTCGGAGCTATGGGAAAAAGATTTATGACTTAAGGCTATGAATTACTATTCAAAGCAAATATCTTGGGTAAAATGAAAGCCGGTCGAAATAATCGGTCTCTTACTCCATATATGTATAACTGATTAGACTCCATCTTGAATTTAATCATTTATTATAGCAAGCCAATCAAGTTGCGAAACTTAACTGCAGTTAAACATTTTCAACTACTAAGATAACTGGTGCTTGCACTCTGGAGTCACCGATCCTCACCCCTTATTTATCAATGTACGGTATTCATATTTTCCCAGAATATTGTCAAGGAGAAATGTGTTTGTTTTCAACATGATTGGATCAGTAAAAATTATAATTATGATAATATAATGATAATTTTTGTTTGAAATGAATTTTGTTTGGTTCGTTTGTTTATTTATTATCCGAGTTTGCGGTTTGTTATGATTGATACACTTGAATAACTTGACGTCATTTCATCTCGACCTACGTCATCATATAATTGACTCAAGCGTAACACAAAATATGGCTGCAGAATAAAGACAGATAAGATCGCCACTGGTGGTTAAAATGATTTTCTGTGGCGGCTAGAGAAATTGAAGGAAGCTTTACCCCGGTGGTACATGGTTTTCAGGTATATTGCTGTTTCTAAGTCTAATAAATATTCTTAATTTTACTCAGGAAACGTAATTTCTAAAATGAAAAAATGAGTTCAATAATCATTGAAGTAACTCGCGAGATGCTGAAAAGTGAGGGCAGAATATAAATATGACGAGCCATAGTTTCTTGTACTGCGTTACATGTTGATTTATTCGTTTTATGACATCAGTTTTGGTTTTTTTAGGGTTTTCAGCACCCTTATAACCGTCATAGCCACCCCGCATCACCTTCATAGATGCCCTAATCTACATAGATAGTCGCCTCATGGACACTGACCTTATCCAGTGACCTTAGAAACAACCCGGATACCTTTTTATCCAATCGAAATACTGATCGTCCTTAACAACGCCCCTTCTTCGTTCCGCCCGATTGCACATTGGAGGTTGAATCCGGTTTCGCTGCAGAATCCGCCAGAAATTCAGAAAAAATGAGATTTGGGGATTTTTTAGGCGTACTTCCGACAAGCACTTGAATTTTTTTGAAAGTGGACTAATCTTGGTGACTTCCTTTTCATGTTTTCAGATCTTATCAAAGGAAATTCACTCTTTCTGTAATGTTGGGAGCAAGTCATCAGTGTCGACGACTTTTGTCATATTCACAGGTAAGTTAGCTTGTTCTGTTGTTCCAGTTTTGCTTAATATTGATCATTATAAGCTGCAGTGAGCCCTTACTTTACTACAATCTTCCATGTTATTGCAACTTTAGAAATATCTTAAAGTGTGAATATCTAATAGTGAATTTCCGTCAAGGCTTAATGATTTTTCTACCGCACTTGTCATGCTTCGGTGAGCTCGGGAAAACGTAGAATACGACATGATTGTTCAATTATACCAAGATTCCTCTGTATCATCAGGGTAGGTAATGTCAGATTTAAGTGAGGTTAGGTTAGGGTCTGTGTTACCCTTAATCTTTAGCAAACTGAGTTGGGGTACAGTGAGGTTGTGGGTGACTTTATACTATAGTCCCGATTACAATGGAGAATGCTTCGTATCTGAAACTCTGTTTAGGTATTCTGCGTAGTCCGGAATATTAGTTGAAAGTGGATTTGTGGATTTGTTAATGCTTCATGTTCAACCAATATTCCTTTATTATTATTCCTCGCCTCTCTATGTGCCTGCTCTGTCGGACTTCATATCTCTGCAACGGATCCCTACTACTAAGATAGCCAGTTCTTATTGCTACATAGTCAGTGTGAGAAAGGTATATAAACAGCGCTATGTGACATATTTTATTCGTTGACATGTGTTCAGAAAATCACATGATATGTATTTTGATTCATTCTCACAATATAGAATTAAATTCTCAAACCTTAATGTACCTGGGTTTTTGAAACCATATACTGTTGCTAGCAGAGTTGTAGACTCTGTATTTCTTTGCTCGGTTTCTAACTTCACTGAAATGCAGCGATGTTGTATCAACCAGTTTGTTTATTCTGCGTGTTGTTAACCTGTGGTATGTTTGCTTTGCAGCACAGCATTATTTAGCTTATGACAACTTCTACAGGTAGTACAGAAGTCATGTGAGGATTTCAATATATAGTTTTCAAGTTTTTTCTTCAGAGCAGGAATTTTATATTTGATTTGTGTGCTTAGTTTGTCTTATTAGTCGTAGAAAGTATCTGATATTTTTCCGAACTCCCTTATTTTTCGGTCCAGGCAGAATTTGAATTTGGAAAACTATATTCTAAATCAAATTGAAATTATGATCCGTTCATTATCGCTTGTTCTAGCGCCGGATGGTCGCACTAGTACACACAACGGGCAAGTTTGAACAGACGCTGCATCCCTTATATATCATTAGATTCCTTTAAGAGTAAGCACATGTGTGTATGACCTTGTGTTTCAGTTATGTTTTTTTTTAAATTTATATGCGGTCTTATAATAAGTGAATATAAAATAGCGCCTTATACGTTGTTTAAATCCAATTTTCTCCAAAAAAAAATTTTTTTTCAAATATTTATATGCAGTGTCTAAAGTAAAGTAGTTTGAATCAAATGTTTTTTTTGTACTGACTCAAGAGCAATGGTTCCTAAATTGTCGAAACTGATGATGCTGCAATTTGTATTGGGTATCTTCTTGCTCCAGTTATTTGTCCTCAGCCATCAAAAGTTTAAACAAATTTTGCAGAGACATTCGTGTGTGCATTGTCTATGAATGTTCCTTTGAAACTGCACTCTGAAAACACAAATTATAATTTGTCAAGTAAGCAGTACAGTGCACTAGCTTGTTCTCTGTTAGAGTACATATATCTACTCGGAGTTTGTTTGCATTGTACTCTGAGTTTATTTAATTCTGCTCGAACATGAGTTAGCAGTACAGTGGACTCCCTTGTTCTCTGTTGGAGTACATATATCTACTCAGAGTTTGTTTGTATTTTACTCTGCGTTTATTTATTTAATTCTGCAGAGTATGAGTGACTTTGCAGAATTTTTGTTTGCATTGTTACAGCGGTTTGATTAATTGCGGTGAGCTGGTAATGTGAGAGAGTCTCCCCGTGACTTCCGTGGTTTGTTTCAGCACAAGCTTGTCTCATTAGTCTGCCTAGTACCATGCATTAAGAGTGCTGTAGTTTAATTATATTAGAGAATAAGTTGAAGCTATGGAAGGATGAAATCTGCGAGTACCAGTGCAGTGGTCGCTCTAAAAACTTGATTACGTTTACACCATTCTTCATTTTTTAGAGGTTGTTAAATAAATATTATGATAAATATATGAAAATTCAGAAAATTTGAGCTACATGTAATAATATTTATTCTTCTCTATTTCATTTCTGTTTTGTGAATCACAACTGTGCAAGTGTCAATGTGTTTAGGTTTACAAAGATTTGTGATCATGATGTTGTCTGCTAAGTTAGAAGAATCATGAAATTCTTTGTAAATCTCTGAATTTATGCTTAAGCTGCAATGTGCAGTGACTGTGAAGGAGCAACTATTTGTTTTATCTAAGCGGAAGAGTCAAAAGAATTACGTAATTTCTAAGTGGTGACTTCCAAGTGCACTGGTGCATTTAGAAGATTGATTGTTTTTGTTAAAAATATTGCCCACGGGCAACTACCGTGAATACGTTGCAGTGGTAAAGAGTTTCTTTCATAAGAAATAGTAACAAGGTTGCTGTGTTCAGTAGTGACATGTTGGTGAGTGTTTTGCAAGGTTCGGTGCGAGTATCACATTGCAAAAACTTATTAACTCTGATCAAATTAGGATAGGACAAATAGAGGATATTGAAAATAATATTTATTAATTCCTTTTCCTGTCAACCACAAGTGTGTATGTGTCAATATGAGAGGATGTGTTTTAGTTTTATAAAGCTTTGTAACCAGATGTTGTCTGCCGAGCTGTCAGTTAAGATTGAAGTCAAATAATTTCATGGTTAATTTGCGTTGGGTCATGTATGCAGCTGCACAATTTATCTTAAATTCTGAATCCTATAGCACATCTGTTCTTAATCATGGTAGTTAAAAGTATCGGTTTCTGCCTTTACCAGTAATTAAATAGTTAGAAGTAGTTAGTTGTTGTAAAGTAGACAGGGTCCGAAAAAAGTAAATGCTAAAGTTAGTGGTAATAAGAAGAAAAAGCTTATTACAATAGAAGAGAAGGAAGAAATGATAGAAAAACATGAGAGAGGAGTGCGTGTAGTGGACTCGGCACAGCAATACAAACACTAATTAAACTTAAATCTCTTTATTTCTTGTATAATCTCATATATTTTTATTACATGTACACATATATTGTTATTTTATTTCTAACTGAACGTTTTCGTCAGAAATATACCTTCAAAAAGGTATTTTGTGTGGTATTTGGAGGCTGGAACAGATTAATTAGTTTTCCATTAATTGAAATTGGAAAAATCGTTTTGTAATAAGAATAAATCGTAATACGAGCCCGGTCTGGGAACGAATAAAAACTTGGAATGCGAGGCTCTACTGTAGTTGTAAAGTAGACTGAGCAACTGAGGCAAACCGCGAATTATTCGTTAGATTATCTCTAGAAAAACTTTACTATCCAGATACTACATTGAACTATCCATTACAATATATTGCATAAAATGTTTGATATAAGAAACTTTTTTATTTCCAGCAATATTGGGCAAATAAAATGAAAATAGCTGTGATTGGTCAATCTTTGTTCGGAGCAGAAACATACAGTCTTCTGCGAAGTACTGGCCACCAAGTGGTTGGAGTTTTCACTGTTCCTGATGTGGATGGGAAGGCGGATCCGCTCGGTAAGAATGATTTCTGTCTTGTTTTCAAAATGTTATATTTTTTATGATATCCAATCATATATCCTATGATATTTTTCAGCAATTGCTGCGGAACAAGACGGCGTTCCAGTTTTTAAATTCAAGCGTTGGAGGTTGAAAGGTCAACCGATCGCTTCAGTTGTTGAAAAATATTCTTCGGTCGGAGCAGAATTGAACGTTCTACCTTTCTGTTCTCAATTTATTCCGATGAATGTGATCGATCATCCACGACACGGTTCGATTATCTATCATCCTTCGATCTTACCAAAACATCGAGGTGCTTCTGCGATTAACTGGTATGCTGGCAGTGATATTATTCACACACAAACAAACATTCAACTGATTGGTATTTTTATTTTCTAGGACTCTGATGTCAGGCGATAAAAAAGCTGGCTTCACAATTTTCTGGGCTGATGATGGTCTTGATACCGGTAGGATATTATCAGTTTGACCTGTAGCAGTGGTTCTCAATATCCCATGTGTGTCCTATTCAATTAGTAACTCAACTGTTTGGAGCAGTTGGCAACAGCCCATATTAGCTTAACCTTCGACATCTCTGGTTTTTCTAGAAGATTATTATTAAACTTAAATTCTTTTTTCCAGGTCCGATACTTCTTCAAAGAGAATGCGATGTGAAAACAAATGACACAGTCGATGATATATATAACAGATTTTTATATCCAGAGGGAATAAAGGCGATGGTAAATATATGATAACAACAGTGTAATTTAATGATTATGATAACAAGGTTTAACAATAATGATACTATCGGATGACTGATTCAGACTTTGAGCAATTCAGAGCTGGATAAGCTACGAGGCTCCGCTGAATATATATAATGAAATCATTTGTTTATTGCGTAATTATGATAATATTCAGAAAAATTTTAGTGGCATCCCATAAAAAATCCACTCTAAATTGGAAAAATTAAAATGGTAGGTAGTTGGCAAATAAATTTATGGATTTTTTCACATGTATCCATATCTAAATTATTCTCCTAACTTATTAGCCATAAATCTTGACGATGGAGTATATATATTTTTAGTCGGAAGCAGTTCAACTCATTGCTGACGGCAAAGCTCCGAAAATCGTCCAACCAGAAGAGGGCGCCACATACGAAGGGATCATGAGGAAGAACAATGCCGAAATCACTTTCGATAAATCTGCTTTCGAGATTCATAATTTCATCAGAGGAAATGATAAAGTTCCTGGAGCATGGACAAAAATTAATGAAGAGGTTTGAAGATAAAATATATAAGATAAGATCGGGTTTAGGTAGGCTACCCTATGTTCAAGTGCAATTCACAATTAAGGGCGGCTTACATTGATTTTTCAACACAGTTTTGGGCAGCTTACAATCAAGGGCGGCTTACAATCGAATAAATACCGTACTCATTGTTTTTGCCTTCAGAAAGTTACATTGTATGGATCAACATTGCATCGAAGCAAACTTCCGTCTGGTGAAGAAGTGAAAATCAATGGAATGTCTAAACCAGCAATCGTTCATAAGAATGGATTGATATTGTTTGGAAGCGACGGGAAAAAGGTGAATCTCTATTGCCTCCTAGTGTCTAAAATAACAATGTGGTTGTATGCCTAAAAGATTTCTCTCGTTTGAGGCATACCCAGTAACGCTGGGTTGCTCTGCTTCCAATATATAAGAATCCTCATTCCTTTAGTGCTCTGTTCTTTTCTTCTAAGTTTGGACACTAGGATCTTATTTCACAACATCTTATCAAACTGCTATTTCATCCAGGTGAATGTGAAGAATCTCCAGTATGAAGATGGTCGTATGATCCCTGCATCCAAGTTCGGTCAGGAGGATGTTTCTGAAACTTTGGAGCTGACTGATGAAGAGACGAAGATATCCGATAAAGTCAGAGAATCCTGGAGGGGAATCTTGAATCGTGACATCACGGATGACGTTGATTTCTTCAAATGTGGAGCTGGATCCATGGATGTTGTGAGGTGAAGAAAACCCCTATTTTTTAAGGTGTATTTCAGGTTTTAACCTATATACTCTGTATAAGTCGACCCTTGAAATAAAGTTCTTGAAATAAATAAACTTTAATCTATCAAGAATTTGTATGTGTTAACCAGCAGCATGCAAGTAGTATAGAAAACTTGAATCTTTCATACTAGTTGTGATACAACACTAACATGATAGAATTAGTTCATTACTATATGGATGTAGGATTGCTGGTAGTGTCACAGCCTTAAGATATCTTTGTAAATGTAATATTTCTTCTATACAGACTTGTGGAAGATGTTCGTCAGAAGACAGGCGTTGTCCTGAAGAATGAAGATGTTTATATGTCAACAACATTTGGTTCCTTCATACAAAAAGTAAATATTTAATATATTATTAGTTGCATTGGATTCAATCAAGATATATTTTCAAAGGATTTTAACTTCATTTTTTCAGATGGTTCGAGTTTTTCGTGGGCTCGAAGTGGAAGAAGTTTTGGAAGTCGACTATGCGTACGCGACAGCAAACAATATGGAGTTGAAAATGCCACATCAACTATTCATCAATAATCAATTCTTAGATTCATCAGATGGTGTTGAATATGACACAATCAATCCAGCAGATGAATCTGTAAGTATCTTTCTTGACGACACTCACAGCACTCCTGACGGTAGATAACAACACTCACAGCACTCCTGACGTTATATTTACCGACACTAACATAATGAACCTGGTCGTTTCAGGTTATTTGCAAAGTATCAAAAGCAACGGTTGAAGATGTTGATGACGCTGTTGAAGCTGCAAAAGAAGCTTTTTATAACGGACCGTGGTCAACAATGAATCCAAGAGATAAAGGAAGGCTAATGTATAAGTAAGAAATGTTGTATGTGTGATATATGTGTTGTATATGTTGTATGTGTGATATATATATGTGTTGTATATGTTGTATGTGTGATGTATGGTAAGGACTTAAATTTGAAGTTGGAAATGGATTTAACTTTAACTGGAAAAGAATATATTGTGTATACGCATACGTCCTGCGTCGTACGTCGTACTTAATCCATACCAGGAAGCTGTTCGAAGTTTGAATCAATTATCCCTGTTAGAAATAATGGAAAGTGAATAAATCTGTTCCCAGACCCTAAAAAATATTTTCAATAAACTTAAACAGCAAAGGTTAAGGTGCAAGGTCAAAATAACACAAATAAATGCCTAAATGCCTCAAAGATCGTAACTTCGTCGCCGGTTAGTTTGAACTGATTTTATGGGCCCGGCATAATCCATATTAAAATAATTTAATCCACTTTTTAGACATTTTCTCTTCTTGAAATCATCATCTTTGTTTCTCCAGGTTGGCGGATTTGATGGAAGAACACCAGGAGGAACTTGCAACAATTGAATCTCTTGATTCAGGAGCCGTATACACTCTAGCACTTAAAACACATGTTGGAATGTCAATACAAACTTTCAGGTACTTGAACTAAATATTTTTCGATCATTTCTCAGTGATATTCATTCCTGGCTAAAATAATGCAATCAAGTTATTTCAATGGCCACTACTTGATCACATTACCAACCTTCTAACTTGAGCAATGAAACAATTTTCTGTCCATTCGGGTCACCAGGGACTAAGTTACATATTTTCACATATATTTAGTCCCTCAGGGCCTACCTCAATGGTGCAACATAGGCTTCTATGACAGCAATACAATTCCAATGTTACTAAAGGGGAAGAATCTCGTTGTGTATTTATATTAATGTTTGAAAAGTTGCATTGGAGTGCAAAATAAATTCACACTCATCCACAAACTGTTTAGATATTTTGCTGGTTGGTGTGATAAGATCCACGGGAAAACAATTCCAATCAACCAAGCGTATCCAAACAGAAATCTCACATATACGAAAAGAGAACCAATCGGGTAAGCCGAATTGTTTTTGTAAGTTACTCTTGTTATTACAATCTTACAAGCAAGAATTGAAAGACACAATCTTAATATCAAGAATGAGTTGTCAAATTTTCGTCACCATATACAAATTTTTGTTCCTTTAAGTCTAAAACAGTGACATAGTCACTAAGACGAAAAAACTTAATCGAAATTTTTTTTGCTGTAGTGTCTGCGCGATTGTTATACCGTGGAATTATCCACTAATGATGCTGGCATGGAAAATGGCATCATGTCTAGCAGCTGGGAACACCATGGTATTGAAACCGGCACAAGTCACGCCACTCACAGCATTAAAGGTACTAATTGCATAGCATTTAGGCGTCGAGACACTTGTATTATAGCACGGGTTGTGAGGCTATCTGAAACCAGCTCAAAGGGATCATTGGGGGTCTTCAAAATGAAATCACTTGGGAATGCCCGATTTGTAAGGTGCCTAAGATCACACTGACGTTGTGGTGCATATTTTACATCTAATAGAGCTTTCTCAGCTATTATCAGAAATTATGGCATTATATCTTGTATTTTATTTGTCTGTTTCGTTTCCATGAATTTAGTATTTCTACCGGCAGATCTAGATTTACTACTTCCCTGAAGGTGATGTGTCTAAGCTAGCTGATTATGATATTTGTTTTCCTCAGTTTTCAGAGCTTGTGGTAGCAGCTGGATTTCCTCCTGGTGTTATCAACATTCTTCCCGGTGCCGGGAGCAACATCGGTCAGAGGATGGCAGATCATCCTGACATCAGAAAACTCGGATTCACAGGATCCACGCCGATCGGCAAGCAAATTATGAAAAGGTAGGTTCATCCACCAGGATCGCCCTCATGAAAAAAAATCCGTAGTGTTCTGGCCACAAGTTGGGTGGGAGCGTGACTCAGCATTAGCAAGCATATCTCACGATTGATAGGTTTCGGGTTTGAACCTCACAAGAGCTATCTCTGTGCTTTTGAGCAAGACACAGTCACCAGCTCATAGTCGACACAGCTGTATAAATAGGTTACTGGCAACGTCAGAGTCACTGCAGCGATGGTGGTTACCTACACTGAAGTTATAGTAACATCAGTGCCCAAAAATAATACCACACACAAGCTCCCGATTGATATCTAGGCAGCTTGTAATTTTCATGTAGTGTCTTAACTGGTTATTCAAAAGATTTACGACCTTGACTTTTATTCTTAAGCAGATATTNGGACGATTTGAACCAAATTTGGTGTGGTTGCTTAAGGGATCTCGTACGTCGGGGCTGCGTTTTTTTTCAAACAAATGATGCTGAGTCCAGGAGTTCTCTGCTTTAATAATTACTTAACCATTCTATTTTTGACTTAATGCACTGGATGCTTGCACTAAGTCCTCAAGGCTTACCCGGGCAGTGCCGATTGCATTTCAAGCTCCAGTGTTTTGCAATGAACTCTTTCTTCAAATTCAATTCATAGTCAATACATGCTTACCTAAAGTCAATGTTGCTTTATAGACACAATATAGGGAGTAGAATTGGACAGAGAACTAGTGATGGTAATAATTGTGACCAAATAGTAGTGAAGAATACTGACGTACAATGCTGGGAAAGATGTGAAGCCCAAAGATCACTTCCTAAACATGATATTTAACGATTGGAAATGTTACTGTTGGTAGACTGACTAGATATATCACCACGACATAACTTGACCCGTTATCGTTGTATTCTCCACTATTATTTGGTCACAATTCTTACCATCACTAGTTCTCTGTACAATTCTACTCAGCATAGCAGGCGAGATAAAATTATTCATAAATATAGTGAAAGCTAAACCAGGCAAATTGCTTTTAGTTATCCAAATATTTAATGAGGGATTTTGCAGAGGCCAATCAAATCAGTTGTGATTATTTTAGATGGCTAAAATACATGTACTGTAACGGATGAAATTGCCGTCTATCTGTATATAGGGAGTATTCTGGAATATTCTTGGGTAGACTCGATAGACCTGTTAACTGAATTTCTGTTTTGATATCACATGCTGGTTCTCTACAGTATTAAGGGGTATGTCCGGTGTAATCTTTACTGTTCTAGATAGACTTGTCAGTCAAATTTGGTCTTTGTTCTCTCCACGTGGTCTGCTCAGTTGGTCAGTTTTGGTATCTGCTTAGTCATACGATATTTAGTCGGATATGTTGCATGCTTTTAAGAATTAGATAGAATTAGATATACTTGGTGATTGAAGTATTTGATTGTTTCTCGAGTTTTGTCGCTAACTTTAGAATTCACTTGTAATTAGATCACTTGCAATTGGGTTTGCAACGTAGGTACGCGGGGCAGTCAAGGTTCAATCACATCGCAACATCACCCCGCAGTCCCCCCTACATGTGCAGTATATGGAAATATATTCTACTCCATATACAAGAACCATCTAAAAGAGGTGGTCTAGCAAAGTACTGTACCGTGTTCGTAGTACCATGCAATATTCACTTTTCATCAGAATTACAGTATTTTCAGAAGTTCAGCAGTAGTAGTTTTTCAGTTGTTAAGGAAAATATAAACTGATTCAAGAGTTATTTCTGAGTGTGGCCAATAAGCTTGACAGTTTTGTGCGTACTTTGAACAACTTAACGAGATAGCGTGCTGTGTTGCTGAAAGCCATTTGTTTTAGTTTAGATAGTAAATAGGTCAGTATCGAAACATTTCTTTCGGTTAGGTTGAGACCCATGAGCTACAGTTTCTGTATTATTTGATGTTTATGAACATAAGAGATTAAGAAGCAAAACTTCGTTTAGTGAATCCTAGTAAATTGAAGATATGCTGTATACAAGTGGCGCTAATTCCCCTAGCAAGTTTTGTGAGTATAGCGCAAAAACGTTGGGTTGAGAGTATTGAGTTTTTAGGGTGCCTTTTCCTCGTTTATCCAGACCTAGTACGATGTACGGAACGTGTGGAATAACAATTCGGATAGCAAAGATATTCGAATCGCTCAACCATGACCTAGAGCGCAGCGATGATTTCCAAATTAATGCAAATTCCAATTCAGAAGCTTACAATAAATATACCAAACCTTTAATTACAAAATAGCATAATTTTGTGAATTTATTTCGCTGAATCCGGGTAGTTATAATATTTTTCACATTTTGTGATAACTTACCAAGAGCGGAAAATTTGAATTTCAAGTTCATGTTTTCATTTGGAATTCTTTTATTCAAAAATATTTGTAAACTTTGACCTCTGTCGGGATCCCTTTATGATTTTTGAGTTACAACGTAAGTTGTTGTTTTTTACTTAGAGATCGTTTAGATGGAAATTATATTAAGAATAAAATATTTTACAATATTTCATATATCTTAATTATATATTTGAGTTATATTTATGGAATTTTCTGACGTTTTACTGCGCTAATCGCGCGACACGTTCGTTTCCGACTAAATTTATTTGGGAACACTAAGATTTCGATCTATAAAGAGTAAATAAATATTGAGAGTGATGAAATCTTCTATAGCAAAGTTTTTTCGATTTAAATATCATATTTTTCGTAGTTTATTCGGTAATAAGTTAGTTTAAATGGAGGCAATAGCTTTATGTGATGAAAAATTACTTATTTACTACAAAAATGTAGATATTGATACGTTTCTAGAATGTAAAAGACAACAGCGGTAGGTGCGAGCACATCACTGATAACAACGTTACAACGAGAATAGACAGATAGATAAAGGTAAACTGGTGTTTACAATAGATAAAGATAAGTGATAAGGAAAAGTGGATCAATTTAGTAGCGAAAATATACACCGAAATAAGTGACTTATTGTGATAAAAAAGGTCTGATATCAACTTGTTTAAATTGCAAATTGACAAAGATTACTTTTTGTATAATCATACGGCTATTCCATATTCATCTATATCTAAGCTTATGCTACCCCTTCTCCTGACTTTCGCCTGAGCTAGTATCTCCTAAGTCTATATTATACTGACCTTAGTGAGATTTTGCTAATTTGAAAATACTAGTTCCAATATTCGATGAACAGAACCTCAAGTCTCCACAATCTATTCCTGTGTGAAACCAGTTATGTTATATCGACCTTAGTGAGATTTTACCAAGTTAAAAATATCAGTTTCAATATTTGACAAACAGAACCTCGAGTCTCCCCTATCACATATCTGTAATTTACTTCGCAGTTTGGTTAGCAGGGTTTTGCTGCTACGCTGAATCATTTCTTTATACTATAGAGATGGTAACGCCAACGGTAGTAATCGCAATTCTTGCCAAAGATGGGGATATTTGAATTGAATGTGAACACATCAGGATATCAAAAATGAAACTTTCAGCGATTGGTAATGCAGAGTTATGTATGAAAAGATATTTAGTTTGCTTTGCAAAGTTTTAATAATACTTTTGTCCATTTTAGAATTGTAAGTCTTAGTAATTTGCCTTCATTATTATGGTATGATATACAATCTCTGAAAAATGAGATATGGAACAAAGTGGAAATGAACAAAGTAAAAAGAAGCGTTCTCTTTCTGGGTAAGTTTGAACAATTTCAAATTTTGAGGGCTCACATCAGTGGCTCCCAAACTTTTTTGGGTGGTTGGTACCA
>QRAM01000570.1:36875-48930 GCA_013436055.1 Halocynthia roretzi | reverse complement strand
TTCACTGCTACCATTTTGCTTGGTGGACAATCCAGCCCAAAATCTTTCAAAATGGCGACAATATTTTTGTAATTTAACCAAGTTCCTTGTAATTTCGATCCATATCTTTTATAAACTGACAAATTTGAGACCGTAACCGGCATCTAAGATGAAGAGTTATATAAACCACCGCTATTATGCCGTCACGGAGTCTGCTAAATGCGAATCAAAACATTTTTTTTGTGACGAAACACGCGGTGATGATAGTAGGAACACCCGGTCGCCTGCAGAAAACTTTTTTTGTGGATTTCAAAAGATTTTTTTCGTGTTTCAAACCGAAATCATTTCTTTTGCTGTTTTAGTTGCAAAGATGGAATTTTAATTGCTCATAATACAAAGCACCCCTTGCATAACCTCAACCACTAACTTTATAATGATATAGTAATGCAACTATTTACCACAAGTATGTTAACTTATGCGCTTGTTAAACAAATCAAACCAGCGTATTAACTTTATTGATATATATGATGCGACTTGACGAGAGGGAAAAGAAATATACTACCACTATTATATATTACTAACATATATAAAATAATATATCAATTAGCTCTTAGATTTCCTAGTGAAGGATATAAATATAATATACAGTGGACATTGCTCACTGTGATTGCTTTGGAACAGTCTCTTTATGATAACAATAACTGGTTGATAACATTAAGTCAGGGATATGAATACGATATACAGTGGACTCTGCTAATTGTGATTGCTTTGGAACAGTCTCTTTTTGATAACATTACCTGACTGATAACATTAAGGGAGAGATATGAATATGATATAAATATGTTTTGGACCAATTGATATAGATAACAAAAGTCGATTGATAACATTATCTGCTATCATAATAAGCGAAATCCTTTGAATAATAATTATAATTAATCTTAGATTACTGATTGAAGGTGTAAGAGATTAAATTATAATTTAGCTGTAATAAAACCGAACAATGAACAGTCAAAATTTTCAGTAATGTACTAACTAGCTGTTAAGTATGAATAAACTATCAACAGTAGTAAAATGAAGTGGTTGTATGGGTTGTTATCAAGAGTGTTTATACACATACTGTATTAACTCGAAAACTTATAGCAGTTGCTTGTTCCCAAGAATATCGAATGGTAAAGTAAGGCTATATTGTGACAGAGGTCTTTTATGTTGGCGTTAAAGTATTAAGATAAAATTCTTTATGAATATATTCTCTTCATGTACTTCATGCATTGCCAAAGAGATACATGATACTCAGTGCCGGTGATTGTTTTCAAATTCTTTAACTGAACCAGACATGAAACGTCTGGAAATTGCAAAGTGTCGCAACATCTTCGTCACGTTCAAACCGACACACGAGCATTAAACACGCTTAAAAGGCACCCGCCAAAATTCTCACCCAACATGCGTGAGTGGCGGTTGTAGATTCTTGCAAAATATGTGGTTGATAGTTCATAATTCTTTGTTAGATGATAAGTGATTAATATTCCTGCCCCATCATGCCTGTATATGTGCCTGCGTAGTCTCTATAACTATATAACTCATTAAACAAGATTACCGGTGCTTATGTTGGTTCATAGTCAGTGTAAGAAGGGATCTGAACAACGCTACGTTATATATCATATCCCTTGTCACATGTATAAGAAATAGAATGATATGTACTTCGATCTATCCGCATGATATAGAATTGAAGGTTGCAGATGTAGTGCTAAAAAGAAGTGATTTTTTAATTAAACCAATTTCGATAAATTACATTGAGATTAAACAGAGAAACCATTTATTGAAAACTGTCTTCAAATATTGTCTTCTCCCGAATCTGTTTTCTTCTAAGCAGATAATTTAATTTCGTAAGTTTGTGTGAAGGGGAAATTGAAATCAATTTTTTTTTTCGACTGTGGCTTGCTTGCCTTCAGATATTCATGTATGTTCATCCCTTATGGAGCTACCTCATCTCTGTTCATGTTGTTAATCCGAGTCACAAGAATTATCAGTCGGTATATAATGTATTTCTTTGTATTACCACCCATAATTCTTGTCTGTTTTGGTTTGATTCGTTTCAGTAACTTTGATAAAATATAGACAACCTTAACTCCACGCACAGCTGTATTCACAACATGCACACACACACACCGAACTCGACCACCATTGATATTGTTTAAAATCAATTCAATTCTACGCTTAGTAGAATAATTCAATCGTTCAGATTCAGTATAATACAATTGAACCTCGGCTTTCGTCATTACTTTGTTCCCGGCAGTCGGCCGAAAACCAAAAAAAGAAAACTTTAGCAGTACCTCCCCGGAGCCATGGTTACTAATAATTAACACACTTATTATGACAAAGGTATCACAAAAATTGTAATGTAAATGTAAAAAAATAAATGTATTCATAGATTCCTCAGTACTGCGTATAGCGTTCAGTTCTAGATCAAGCAAATTAAATCCAATTACATATCAAGTTATTTTCTATACACATGTAACAATTAATATATTATATATCGCGTAGCGCTGTTTAGATCCCTTTCCACACTGACTATATAGCAAAAGGCGCCGGTTATTTCAGTAGTAGAAAATGATTAACTGCAGTTGGGTTTCAGGCTTAAATTGGCATCTATATTAAACTACCAATATATTGTGGGAATGAATCAAAGTACATATCATGTCATTTCATATACACAAGTCATAACGAATAAAATATGTCACGTATCGCTGTTCCTTTCGCAAACTAACTATGGGGAAATAGGCACTGGTTATTTCAGTAGTAGAAAATATTTAATTGCAGTTGGAATATTAAAAACTTGCAAAAAAACTTGCATAACACGATGTGAATTGTTAGGAATATATGTCTTGAGCTGAAATGAACGCAAAAAATCACGAAATCTGAGTTCCACCTGCAATTGAATTCCTTGATTCCCTGCTCAAACGTACTGTATGCTCTGAAGTCGAGAAATTTGTTGATTTTATTTAAACCTTGTTTACATCCGGAATCTTCCCTGTTGTAATTTTAAATCGATTGATTTGCAGTAAAACAGTGCCCTGCTTTATAATCTAATAGAAAATTGTTTACTCCATATGATCACTTAACCGTGACCACATTATAATGTACCCTTCATTACGTCAGAACGCTGTCAAATAGGGTTCATAGGTCACAATCTACTTCTTGTCTGGGTTAATTCTTTTTTTGATCGTCTGAATCTTGTTCGAATTTCGAATTCCATATTCCCGCCATTTTGTACAGATTTAAAACGGTTTCCCAGATCCTTAGCAAGTTGTAACGGAAAATTTAATGGGAATAATAAAACAAGAATTGGCCAGCGTCCCAATATGAACCCTAAGTCTTAGGGAAAAATATTTTTTGGATTGGAATTGCTAATTTCTGTTGGATGATATGTTATTTCTTGTCATTTCTATTTTATTATAGTTTGTTGCCCTCTCTTGCATCGTATTCGCCTGTGTTTTCTGACTTCATATTTGTATATATGATTCGACTCCATCTTGAATTTAGTAGTTTATTATTTAATGGCAATTATAGTCAAAACTGTGAAAATAGCCGGTCCATAGTTAGTGTAAGAAGGGATCTGAACAGCGCTACGTGACATATTATATTCGTTATTACATGAGTATAGGAAATGACATGATATGTACTTTGATTCAATCCTATTATATAGAATCCCTTAAATCCTACAGATTATTCATTTAAAATATTATATATACTGAATAGGAATGTTAATACATTCCAGTTGTAGTGAGAATTCTCCTATCCAGAAATGTATCATCAATTGTATAAATACGAAGGAGAGCAAGCTCAATGTTTTCGGGGTGAATGCCTTAAAGGCAACATTGTTTACCATAAATTATTTACCACCGTTGTTTTGGTTGACTAACATGAAACCAATTTTCTGATGAAGTGATAAATCGGCCTTCTAATCCTCAGTAATGCTTAACCTTGTACATACCTAGCGCTCATTCGCTTATTACGAAGTTGCCTGGAACTTTAGAAAATTAGAACTACCTAAGCTATGCATATGTTGAATGGGAAAATTGGACATTTACTTACAACCTCGGTCAGTGTTACTTTTAATTTAACAAAGCCAAAGGTGAGGCATTGTACCCAAATGAAAATAATATGAAGTAAGATGTAAAAGATGTAAAAAGTATTCCTTAAAAAAACAATTTGGAGAAACTTTGCAAATTTTCTATAACAGGAATTAAAATAGCTTAAAGTGAGAAATAGGTTTCAGAATATCATGTTAAAATACTAAATATGCCAACATTAACATATTTTTACAAGAATTGTATGGGGCACATTGTGCTTTGGAACTCGTGCGTGGAAATATTGACGCACGGAATGCAATGAATTAGACAGTCGCCCTGGGAATCAGTACTGCGCAGTACTGACCTCAGGAAGTCGCAGTTTCATTAATTGTTTTACCAAAAAATTATACACGACAGACGGAACACTTGTCCTTCAATAGCATTGTTTATTGAAATTTCCTGACGCAGCAATTCATATATGTTATATACACTGTCAAACGTATTCCCTACACAGAAGGGAGCCCCGTTCTAGAACACGTCCCAAACTTGCTTGGGTTAGTTTCCATTCATCACAATGCAAATTCTGATGTAATATATTTATGGAACCTAGATTTCAATAGAAAATTGTATTCAAGTGAACGTTTAATTGTTAGCTGACAATGTGCTGTTCAATTTAGTCTACTAAGTAATGAAGGAAGTGGTTCATGTGGATCGCACTGTCCGTGAAAGGGTTAAAAACAACCGAATGCGATAATTTTTTTCTTTTTTGTTTGACATATGTAATGCATTGCTTCGTTGCCATCAGAGACTCGCTGTTGTAATTCGTAGTTTTAGCGTGAAGATCAATAGAGTTGACTTGTTCCTATGAATTTTCGTTCGACCTATAGATTGTTTTAACGCTGAATATTTTGACTTTCAAGTTTTACCGGATCAAAGCTAAAACCTCTGGTAATGACTCACTTATCACTGTCTAAACAGTGCTTACCGTAATCATGTAATGTGAATGCTAGTGAATACTGGTAATTTGCAAAGTAGCTGTCGCGAGATGGCGGTATGGAGCTTCAATTTCAGAAATAACTTGGTTAATTACTGGGAGGCTTCATGGCGAATCCATAGCGAATCTTACCTGCGGCAAGCAATGCAAGATATAATTACAGCAAATGTTACACGACATTAAATACTGCATAAGTACATAGAACGAGGTATTAGAATGTCGCTCCGCCTGCCTACACGCCCCCATGTGACCTCCATAGTCGGTTAACCTGCATGGCGCCATTGCCAACGTTAATCTGTCGAGAAACTAATACAACTCAAACTGCATTCCGTAGAAGCTATGGTTTTATTCGTTAAACTCTATTTGTTTCTTAAAATAACTCTCAAATAAATCCAGGTTTTGATGCTTGCTATTTCGCTATCCGGAAAGATTGACCTTTAGACCTTTCAATTTCTAATTGGATTTATCGCTTATGATGATTAGATGTGCTTCGACGCTTGGTTGAACTTGAATTATCTCTGTTCCAAGTTAATTCAGAGATTTTGTCTCCTCCGTGGAAAAATGGATTCCTTAGTTATCACAGAATACTGTTGACTGATAGGGCTTGTTCAAAAGTTAACATAAAATATACATACAGGATAATCAATGTGAGTTATTGGCATTGATGAAGGTTTATAGTAGCATTCAGGTCTAGGTCGTGGGAATGAATCAAAGTACATATCTCACCATTCTCTGTACATATGTAACAACTAATATAATATATCGCGTAGCCCGGTGAAGCCTCCTTCTAACACCTGATGATGTAGCAATTTACACTGGTTATTTGAGTAGCAGAAAATGTTTAACCCCAGTTGAGTTTCGGCACTTAATTGGCTTTCCATAATAGACCACCAAATTCAATATGGAGTCATATTAGGTAGACAGATGTGGAGTCTGAATGTACAGGTACATAATCAGACCAGAAAGTGAAAGTAACTATATTAACACATTATCTAACGAAGATTACTCACCAATAATTTTATCAGTTCTCCTCAGCAAAAGGTCATATGACTGAGCAGTCTGTTGAATTTTCTGAGGTTTCCGAAATCTGAAAGTTATCTTACCCAATTTAATCTTCTTTTTCCAGGGACACCAGTCAACCGAATTCCTATCATGGCAAAACAAGTTTTGGATTTGTATCAGCTCTACCGCTTGGTGGTGGAAAAGGGCGGACTCGTCGAAGTGATCAACAAGAAAATTTGGCGAGAAATTACGAAAGGGCTGAACTTGCCTTCCTCCATTACAAGTGCTGCATTTACACTCCGTACCCAGTGAGTTAACCCCTATTCGAAGTCCTCAGTTTAACCAGTTGGTTCAAAGCTGTGCTGGAAAATCGTTTACTTACTAAGAATTATGCAATTCATGTGTTGACCAAGCAAACTACAGTAGAACCTCGCAGTCTGAGTTAATTCGTTCCAAGGCTTTCCTATTACAAAGCAAGTTTCTCGTGCAATGGGTCACTCGTAGTACGAGGTTCTACTGTATTGTGATCTAAAAGAAGCAGTTTACTATTTTAATCTGCTTTACGAATCAAAAAGCTGCTGTACTCTTGCTGCTATGTTAATTTGGTTGTAGGTCAGAGGTCATATTGTTAATATTTATTTTTTTTTCACAGATACATGAAATATCTTTATCCGTTCGAATGTGAAAAAGAAAAATTGTCCCAACCGAGCGAACTTCAAGCAGCGATTGAAGGAAACAGAAGAGAAGGGAGAAGACCAAGTTACAGGTAATATGACGTAACATTACTTCGTGATGTAATTATATTGTAATGACATAAATACTTCATATATTACGTAACAATATTCCTTTTTATGATGTTGATATAATTAACATTAGTTTAAAGTACGGACCAGTGAGAAAATATCGTAGTAAGAATTTGCCCGACATCGTCGCAGTATTCAATATATGTGATATGTACACGTATGTTATAAAGAAGAAAATAATATATGACGTAGCAATATTTTCTGTATGAAGTCACAATAATTTATATATGGTGTCTATTGATATATATATGTCTGTATATTGACATAACTATATATGACGTCACTATATTTGGACGTAATAATATCTAATCTTTATTAATTCCAGTTCGCACATGTTCTCTTACTCGCCAAACGGGGCAACTGGTATGACCCCACCAAAGATGGCTTACCCCGGTCATAACGGACTTCCACAACTGACCGGTCTGCCAAAATATGGAGGTGTGTTTCAGAAACATACCTATATAAAATATATGCAATGCCATTTTAGTCCTTAAAACTTTTTTTTTTTTTCAAACAATTTTTTTTTTTTTTAAATGCTTTTAAAATCAAGATTTCTTTTATATTATATTAAATTACCTTTGGCGCATTGTTTTGATCCGTTGAACATCCATTCACACCCATACTTTCTAACATCAAGGTTTCTATGATACAGTATTACCCGGACAATGCGATATACCTACTTCACCTACTCAACAACTGGTTGCTCAGCAGCACCAACTTTTGCAAGCAGCAAATGCTCAACATGTCGCTGCAATGGCTGCGTTGGAAGCTATTCAAAATCAAGCTAAGGCCAGAGTGAGTTTTCAATTCATTCCTTTTTAATCAGAGGTTTCTCTCGACCAAGAGGTTGCGGGTTCGAACCTCATCAGAGCCATCTCCGTGTCTTTGAGCACCCACACCAAGCTCATAGTCGATCAAGCTGTTGAATACAGCGATAAATGTGACCGGTTAGGCAGTTAAAAAGCCTTTGGTCACTGCAGCGATGATGGTGACCTCTAATGAACTCTTGGTTCTATCACGATCCCGTGACTATAGTCACAATCTCCTGAATAAGATCCATGAAGCTTTTCAAACAAAAAGGAAAATAATGAAAGTTTATTGAAATGAAAATAATGGTAATTTTAAATTTCGTTTCGGGGCTAATTTCCTTGCTTATTGGGTCTATAGAAAGGTTATTGGAAAGAGGGTGATTCTATTGCCATTAACTTCAGTGCTATCCCGTGGATAGGTCACTGCCGGTGGCGGTTCCAAATTTTTACCCTTGCTGTTTAAATTCAACTTATATAATTTTTACTTTTATTCAGGCTGCACATGCAGCTCAGCAAGCTGCACACCATGCTGCACAACAAGCAGCCCAACATCAACTGATGTTCAAAAAGGAAAGAGACCAAGATTCCGATGATTCTGAGATGGAACCTCCAGAAAAAAGGAGAAGCACCAATGATGACGTATTTAGGTATGTATTACATCATCAGGAAATATGACATCATCGTTTATGATTTCCTATAACGGCGTTAATCAAATTAAATTCGTGAATTATTAAATATTCAGACGATTGGATGAAACTTACCAGCGCCAACATGCGGATGAAAAATCTCATAGCAACGGAAACGTGAGCAACGTAGAAATATCGATGACACATAAACGTAAGTGTGCGATTTGACGTTATTCCGTTGCCGTGGTAACGTTACTTATGCGTGAAACGTTTTTCTTTTGCAGGATCTCACCAAACTGATTCAATGCCAGTTGACGAACTATCAGAGAGCAACTGTATCAACATGAGCGTCAACGTAAACGGAATTACGTATCAGGTATGATATCACAATGCCATTATTCCTTCGCAACCTCTGACCTCGACCTCTGAACTTAACATATATTTTTATATAATTTCAGGGAGTACTTTTTGCACGTGGATCTGCCTCCAGTCCCAAGCCTGTCAATCATAAAACGTCATTAAATGATAAACACAGAAGCACCTCCCCTCACTCTACGTAAATTATTATTACGGAACGAAAGCACACTATGACATCACAAATATTATCTTCAAAAGGGCACCTGCCGAAGGGGTGATACGTTTGAGTGTATTTATTGCAATGGACAGTTGGAATTTTGGACGTTTTACGACGCAATAATGAGATCGCTGGAAAAGGCGTTGGCAGTATATACTAGCGTATATTTTCTTCAATAGTGATGTAGTGATTTTGTTGTAAAAATGAATTTTTGCCATATTTTTCTGTCAACCACTGCCTACAAGACTGCCATCTATATCACGGGTGTTTGGGGCCGAGGCTGGGTAATATTTGGGATCGTCTTGGGTCAAACGAAAATGAAGTACCCTAGTCAACGTGACTAGGCGCAGGATGGCCGTTAAAGCTCAGTCAAGAAATTGGACATATCTATTGGGTCTCTGACATCGTCATCAGGCAGAACCCATCTCTGTATATAATATCAGTATTCCACATCATTATCTCTTATCTATACTATCACCTGATAACAGAATCCCTCGGTACATTATCATGAACGTCCACAGCTACCTCCGATCTCCGAGAGAATAAGCAAAACTCAATCCTGTGCTTACCTGTTATGACGTCACATGCCCCTTCGAAAATGCATTTTGTGACATCATAGCTTTTGCCATATTCGTAAAAATCTATTACGAGAGTGTTATTTTGTTATACCTCAGTTTTTCTTAAAAGTATTACACGATATCGTTGTTATTACGTCATAATCATTTTACGTCATAGTAGGGAATATTAACAATGTTGATGTTATACATATATTTGCGGGCGGATGAATATTCATAGAAATGAAGTGTGTAACTCCGCCCGCTTTGTATTATTTTATGGATTTGAATGTTTTATCGTTGTATTGATATTTTTTTCTATTTCTTTTACTTTTTCGACCAAAAATATTGATAAATTTTAGCAAAAATTTACTTTTTTATCTCAAGGTGTTCGACAGACAAACACAAACCAAAGATAATCGTAATTTCTTGAAAAAAATATCGTCAACATATTTTTTTTGCACTTTTACTTCAACATATTTTGGTGCAGAAATCTTTTTTTTGGGGCGATGAATTTTCCTTGACTCACTGCCTCTCATTATACGACGTCATAATTACCTTTTTATGACGTCACAAACCTTTTATTTTACATTAGCACGTAATGAGCTATTAATAAAACTGCCAGAAACTATTCTTGTTTCTATTTGTTACGTCATAAGAGATTATTTGTTACAACACTGCGTCGTAAATGATGATAACACGTTCTGATACGTCACAGTGATAAGGATATAGACTTCCGTTCGTTTGTTAAAGCTTATAATAGCGGACGAATACAATGCAGAAACTTTCGTCCTTCGGATACTTTCGGAATGATTAGGCACGAAATAACTGGTAACTTCTAATTCTTTTGAAAATTTATAAAAACACTTGATCACTTCATAGTATTTTATATTATCATTTAGATATTACACTGATAAAAGATAAGCGAAAACATGGATTCTGATTGGTCAACACAACCTACTACGTAGGAAACACAAGAATCGAAGGAACTGAGCAAGTTGCAAGAAGGTTAGAAATTCATAGATCTATATAGCACTTCAACTTTGGAGCCCATCAGTTTATCAGTTTTTTACCTTTTGTAATAGTATTTATGAAATAGTTCATTTGTATTGTAATCTACCATTTCTGGGACGTTCCCATGACCCCTCTAGAACTGTTCCTTGACCTCCTGACAATTGTATTCCTTCAGGTTGGCATGATATACTGACATTACATTAAAAATATATATTGTGATTAAATCATAAGCGTAATACATTTGCTCTTTGTGACGCAATGCTATCGTCATATTATCCACCTTTGTTACGTAACATAATGCTATATTCAGTTTCTACGTCATCGGCTAGTGACGTCACACTATTAGCGAAGCGTAACATATATTCAGTGTGCGCTATTTCAAGTTCTTGTAGTGTTAAATCTGCTATGTGGTTTTAATTTTTTCCGTTGTCCGCCGGTCACTACTGATAAATCAGGCACCCATACTCCACTGTTACGTCTCGATACCAGTGTGACGTCACTAGCTGATGACGTAGATAACGGTGGTAGTAACGTACGTAGGTCGCGATTTCTGTCCATAAACGACGGCTTATATATGTCGAGTTTCTCACCACCGTGAAACAAAAAATTGTTTTTGAGTTCTTTCTGATTTAACCCGTTTATCATTTCACTACTGTTATAACGTCGATTCCCGAGTTGAACACTTGAATTCACCCAGTTTGATCTCGCGTATCTCGGATAACGTATAACACAATTAAGTGCCGCTCGCTCCGCCGCTAGTTGTCCTCGCAGAGCAGATAGCCTCGCTTTTTCTCTGGTCTGACGTAACAGTTCTTGTCTTTGTGTTTTCACATTTCGATCGCTTGTTGCGACGACTGTGGCTTTTTCTCTCGTCTTTTGTTTATCCCCGTCCATCCTTGAACTGTTCATGACGTCACCATTGTTTATGACGTCATGCATCATCGTTACATCACGTTTTTGTGACGTGGGCTCTTCTTTTATAGCTGGTAGAGTACTGATCATATCGAATCTCTTTTTCGGCTGTTTCCGTTTGTTTTTTCCCGCCATAAGATCGTAGGTATCTTCTGCAATCTTGCTGTTCCAGAATCCTTCGAAATTTTGCGCGCTTTCTTCTTTTTCCGCAATTTTTTCACTATGAGCTTCGCCAATTTGCTTATATTGCAAGTTAGAATCACGATTAAAGGTTATATCTTCCAGATTTTTCTCTCTTGCTATTATTTCTGTTACTAGCTCATTTTTAAGACCGTTTCTTGCATTCGCTTCATTTTCAGCCACGTCACTCGCTTCTTTGAACGTACTGGTCGCCGTGATCGATATTTTGTTGGTTTTCGAGTCGATTTTGACTGCTAGAGTGCCACTTTCACTTAAGCCTTCATCCTGTATCATGACATCAAGTGTTTTCTCGCTCGTTGAATCTTTCTTTGACGCTCCGTCTTTCGTCGCTGTTTCGTCACAATCGCACACAGTACTCTTTGTTGTTTTGTTTTTATTTGAATCGTCTGTTACTTTGGTACGTCGAATCACGTGATCAGGGTGATATTTCTCGACTTGAACCTCGTCGTTAAACTTCACTTGCTTCGTTGAGTTGGATTTCCCAGACGAGTTGTCTAAATTCAGTTATTGTAATTTT